>QLPI01003143.1:39752-88010 GCA_003314275.1 Chroogomphus rutilus | reverse complement strand
AGTCCAGTGAGGGAGTCCAGGGTTTGAGTTGAATTGACTCAATTTGTTTGTTGCATATGTTATGTCAGGTCGCGTTGCCATTGATGCATACATGAGAGAGCCAACACCAGCTAGGTATGGAATATTCTTCATTTGTTCCTTTTCTTCATCGGAGGAAGCTCCCATTGATTTTGTGAGGATGACATTTGGGTCTAGTAGAGTGCAGACACCAAAACAGTCTGACATGTTGAAACGTTGTAATATAGTATCAATGTAAGTGCCTTGGGATAAAGATATTGTTCATGCTTGTCGGTTTCTTGTGACACTCATCCCAAGGAACCACTTAATTGGCCCCATGTCGACTACATCGATGATTTTGCGAAGGTCAGTTATCATCAGATTTAGAGTGGATTTATCAGTAGCAGCTGCAGCCATGTCATCAACATGGATGGTAACCATGAGACTGTCTTTGGAACCCTTCTTGATGAAAACACTGTGGTCGACACTGGCACGTGTGAACCCTGCACGACACATTTCTGTATATAGTCTTGTATACTAGCAACGGCCTGCCTGGCGTAGTCCATAAAGGGACTTGTGTAATTTGCAAACCCAATCTTCTTTCCCCTTCTCTTTGCGTCCCTCTGGTTGTTCCATGAATATTTCTTCAGTAAGATCACCATGCAGGAACACTGTTTTGACATCAAACTGATTGATTTCCCAGTCTAGGGAGGCAGCAAGGCCTAGGACAGTCCTTACTGATTCAAGGCATGCAACAGGTGCAAAAGTGTCGGTATAGTCAATCCCCTCTATTTGTGAGTATCCTTTTGCTACAATCTGTGTTTTACGGCATGATATGTTGTTATATTCATCATGTTTGCATAGGAATACAGAGCGGCATCCGAGGATTCGACGTCCTGATGGAACACTAGACCGTGGTACAAGCATCCAGACACCATGTCTTCGCATTGAATCCATCTCATCATCATAGCTTATTTCCCACTCAGCTGCATCATAGGCCTGCATAGCTTCACGGTAATTTCTAGGGTCACTTTCTGTGACAGCTAGCAGTTCATCTATTTCCCTGTCCGTTGCTATTGTGATCATGTTCTCCTGGGCATGTGCGGCCTGATTGGTATGTCTATTTGTTTCCTTTTCCCTTATTTCACGTTTTGCTTTTTCAAGTAGGGTTTCGTGTGGTATCCCCCTCATTGCAGCACCAGCTGCAGAAGGTTTTGGAATATGGTTTGATCTACGCAGGATGGGAACTGTTTCTGGTATCGGTGCATGGTCTTCATCTGACACTTCAATTTCCCCCCCATTTTGAGTGATAGGTTTTATTTCTATCCATCCAGACTGGTCTTCAGGATCATCTGCTTCTCCTGCATCTCCCAATTGTACACCTGGTCGATATGTGCGAGGATGGTTGTCTTTTGATTCAATAAAAAACACATTTCGTGTTACAACGATTCGACCAGTCTTGGGATAGTAGCATCGATATGCTTTTGAGTTTGGTGAGTAGCCAATCAGTATTCCTTCCATCGATCGGTTATAAATTTTAGGATTTTTCTCCCCTTGTATGAATATGAAGGCTCGGCTCCCTATCTCCCGGAGATATTCCATAATAGGCCTCATATGGGGTTTTATCTTTGAGAGTGCGAGTGGGCGTGCGATCTTTAAGATATGCAGCTGTGAGTATACATTCCCCCCATAATTTCGGTGGAAACTTGTTTTCTGACATCATGGCTCGAGCTCGATTAAAAAGAGTCCGGTGAAGTCACTCTGCTTTTCCATTCTGGGATGATGTATATTGCGCTGTGACCTGATAATTTACTCCATGGTTTCGTAGGTATGTCTCAAACTCTCCAGATGTATATTCGCCCCCATTGTCCGTGCGAAAGATTTTGACCTTTTGCTGAGTTTCTCGTTCAACTAGGGCCAACCATTCTTGGAAGCATCTCACAGCTTCACTTTTGTGTTTGAGTATGTATACCCAGACTTTGTTTGAACAATCATCTATGAAATTCAGGACATATCGCTCGCCGGTAGGGGTTTTTACATCTTCTGGACCTGTTATGTCTGAGAAAACTTTTTCAAGCAGCCTCTTAGCCCTCCCCCCCTCCTGCACTTTTGGAACCGGTGTCTTAGCCTGTTTTGCAAGGACACAATGTTCACATATTTGCGGGAGGTAGTCAAGGCTGGTGGGCATACCTGTGGCAAGTCCTTTCTCAGCCATTTTGATTATGTCGCTGTAATTGACGTGTCCCAGGCGTCGGTGCCATGTGTCGAGTCCAGGAGCCATGCGTGCGATGTGGGCGCATTCGGTTATTACATGATCGGTCATGTTGTAAAGTCCCTTGCCATGGCGCAAACCCTTCGCGATGAATTTGGAACCACGGTGGACGACGCATTCGTTCGCAGTGAAGGATGCCTGGAGGCCATCGTCCGTAAGGTGTCCAATCGAGATCAACTGCAATTGGACGTCTGGAATATACAGTGCGTTCTTGAGTGCGAGTCTTCTCCCTTTCCCGCATCTGACATATATCGTTCCCGTAGCTATGGCGTGGACACTCGCCCCATTTATCCCTTTGATCTCTCGAGTGGGGATTGTCCATAGGTCGGAGAAATCTTCCCGGTACGGTGAGCAGTGACTCATTGCACCTGAATCAAAAAGGTAGGGTGTAGGGGATGCAATGGCCACAATATTCCGGTCATAGGGATCAGTCAAATGATCATGGAGTAGTGCGCATGACTCAGATCCACTGTCATCAGTGGCCTCAGTGATTGCGGCATGTGCCTGTTCCTTTTTTGACTTCTTTTCTTTTTGATTCTCCTTTTTTTCTTTCAGATTTTTCCACCAATCTGGCGCTTTTCCGGCGCTACCACCCCCTTCTTCCCAACATTTATCGAGGGTATGTCCGGTGCGCAAACAGTTTGTGCATTTCGCAGATACCCAGCCCTTCCTGACCTCCTTTGTTTAGCAGCAAGTAGTTTGTCACCTTCCTTGATGGATTCACGGTGTCTTGCCTCCTGGGCTTCGATTTCGAGATGGCAAGTGATCTCATCTGGTGTCAACTTCATTGAAGAAGATGTCATGTTGCCAATCAGCAGCTTGCGCAGCCAATCAAAATCTCCATCAGCCATTGCATGTAAGTACAATGTTACCGTCATTTCTTCTTTTGTCGGAGCTGTCTTATCATATATGACTTCGATCAGATCCTTCATGTCGGCAATAGTAGAATTTACAGTCTCGGGCGTGGTGAAACGTGTGCGCATGGCAGTTTGTAGTGCATTGAATTTTGAAATGGCACCGCTCTGGTAAGTTTTGCTCTTCAGTTGTTCCCAGGCTTCAACCGCTGTGGTTAGGTTTTCTATTTCTTGAGCCAGAGAGTTCTCGACTACTTGGCAAAGTGCTCCAACGATACGGTCATTCATGTCATTCCAATCTCCTGCCTTTGTTGGGTCGGTTGGGGGTTTGTTGTTGTGGCCCTCAATGTAGGTCCAGAGGCCATAGCCTCTGAGTACTGATTTGCACTTCCTAGACCACATGGGCCATCCGTCGGCGGTAAGTATGCCGACATTCTTGGGTGTCAGTTTAATTTCTGTCATAATTGACAATTTCTCCGCGCTGTAGAATTTGTTTGTTCTTTTTTCTTTTAAAGCGTGGACAGGTAGCCCATAACCTGTTGGAATCTAGAAGATAATGACTCAGTCATGTAGTTGTAACTCGACTGATATTAATACTACCTAGAAGATAACGACTAGATATGTATGAGTACAAGTATAGTAAAGGTTCAGATAAGTGTCTCACCTCAGTCGTGTAGTTGTAACTCGACTGAGGGAAGACTGAGCTAACTACATGGTATTTATACTATAGGAGTGTGGCACAAATACAATAGAAATAAATACAATAGAGGGTAAGAACAATGGTTCCATACCCGGTGCGCAGTCCTGCATGCAGCACTGCCTTCCAATAAACAGCAGGTTAGGAGTAAGGGTACATCAGTCAAGTTTAGGAATGCCTCACATATCCTAAAAACAACCTTAGCAAATACACATGTTCATCTGCCATTACACTCACACTACTTAGATTACTTACTCAATCTGGATTCTTTTCATTAATATCTATGCAATATATTCTACTATAGTCAGGCACTTGCAAAGCACACCTATTTTGTTGACCAATTTCCTAGATAAGATTAACAGCTCAAAGCACTTCTAAACACCAAAATATTAAAAAGCATAGACTGATTTTACTGTTGGGGAACCCTTAGTGCTAGGAGTATAGTGGTAGAAAAATATAAAAAAACATTTTATAACATGCCAAACCATAAAAACCTCCAATCTCCCTTCGATACTCCTTGTCTACTCTTAATTAGCTATAGGATGCTAATTAAAATAATGTTTCTATTCAAATATCCACTAATAGGCCTAATTACAACCTTCCTGGTGCTTCATAATAATGTCCAAAGGCTCCCTGGACTTCCAATGCATGGTTTATTGCTTACCACCGTCCACCAAAGGTTTGGCCCGAATTTTGAACTCTGCCAGCCAGTTTATTGGACCATGGTTCTTACCTAAGCAGGGGAAATCAAAAGAGGAAAGTCTAAAGGATTCTACCTAGTGATTGGCAGGGGTATTAGAAACCTGTATGGGTAGCATGTAGGGGTAGTGTGGGTATGGGTCAGGGTCAGGATCGCCAACCTGGCTTAAACTGTTTTGGAACCTGGTGTCAAGCCCACGATACCGAGCTCCGGTTCACTCAGTAATACCGACCAATCGACCCTTATTGTTTAATCCCACACCAGTGACAAGTCATTCCTCACTAGTATGTGGTCTCAGCTTGGTACATTCGGCTCATCATTTGGTTCACTTTCCTCATCTCATCCCCTCTATTTATTGTTATTCTTTCATTCCCCTTCTTTCCCTGTAACCGTTCCCCTTTGGGACATTTAATACTCGCCTATTATTCGATCATGGCCCTATTGTTTTATATTTGGCCATTTTCCATTGTTCTATTCTCACTCACTCTTTTGTTCTTGGTCATACTTTATTGTTCTATTCTTGCCCACATTCCTTGTTCTATTCTTGATCATTGTGGACAATACCTCCACATGATTCTTCATACCTTATTGTTCTCCATTCCTTGTGCCACCCTGTTCCACATCTTGCTTCTTAACCTATATAAGTAGCGAATGTATGTAGATGGTTCTTCATTCTGGAAATCAACTAGGTTTACGCCTTCTTGTCCTCCCTTCTCCTGTCTAAAGTCCTTTACTTGGGCCGACACTCTCGGCACTCTCCTGGGTATCTCTTCTGTCCCAAATCAGTGGCATGCACAGAAAGTAGGGTGCAATGCATGAGCATGTTGAAGCCAAGCTACTACAACCAGCCTGTAGGACTTGGCCACTTCCCGCCAGCATCGTGAAGCTAGCACTATTACTATAATGCTCAGCCCACGCATCGTCGGCAATACCAGTGCCTGACACCTGGACAAGACCTTGGTGTTAAAGATATAACACTTCAGTCAAGCACTGTGTGTAGTGAAGTGAGACAAAGAAGATTTTTAAACCCTGCTGTAGCATAACTCCAGAAATAATTTAATATTTGTACCTTGGTCACAAACTATGTAATAACTCTAGCAAGCTAATATGACAAGTAGGTGATACATTTTTAGCAGCAATGAATGAGACTATCAAAGTCTGTAGGTTCAGGACACTTAGGGGTGCAGAGATATTCCAATGAAAGGAAATGTGCTTATGTTATGATGTAAAAGAATGATGTAGTCATAATTGAACATAATATCTCTCAAGGTCGAAACAATGGCAAGGTTCAGAGTAGGGTTAGGCTTCAACTTATGTGTTTCACCCACCAGATTGCACTAGACCCTAATTTCGTAAAAGCAAAAGCAGAGAAGGAAGTCTAAGATGAACGGAAGGAAGCTTAGTCAAAATCTTAGTTGATTATCTGACTGAAGACTGAACTACTGAATGTATAAGATCTTTATGCTACTTTTGAATCTACGAAAAGTCGACTAGATTCCTATAATAGATAAGAAAGCCAAGGATCGTGAAAAGCAAGAACAGAAATACTATGTCCCAATCTTGATCTCCTCCATGACATTGAGGGGTGACATGTTACCCTGATTCCCAATGGAGTTATCCTATAAGGAATGTAGTGTCAGGCCTCAGTAATGCCAAAGATGTAGACAGGGAGTGGCCAAGTCCTGTAGGCCAGTAGTAGTGGCTTTGGCTTCAATATACTTGTGCATTGTACCCTACTTTCCATGTGTGCCACCAATTTAGGACAGAAGGAGAACTTGGGGGAGTGCCTAGAATGTCGGCCCAAGTAGAGGACTTAACAGGGGAAGGGGAGGTAAAGGGGCCTAAGCCTAGTCGATACCCAGAATGAGGAAGTATGTACATCCATGCACTACTTATATAGTTTAAGAGGCGGGATGTAGAATAAGGAATGAAGAACAAAAATTTATGCAGAGCATGTGGGGGTATTGTCCACAATGATCAAGAATAGAATGGAGCAATGTAAATGAGGATAGAACAATGAAAATAGGATAATAGGAATGTGGCCAAGAATAAGACAATAGGGAGTGACTGACTATAAAACAATAAGGTTATGGCTGAGGATAAAACAAGGACAATATGCTCCGAGGTTGAATGGGTCAAGGAATAGGAGTAGGTGGGGTGGGACTAATGGATGACAAATCAGGAAGGAGTGGATGAGGGATGGTAATGAGGAATGTGGATGGTAGATATGCCGAGCTGAGACCAAGGGATCAAGTGACTTGTATGTGGCTTTATCATGTGTGCATAGACATGGATTGATTAATGGATGATGAATGAGGAAGGAGTGAATGAGGGATAGGAATGAGGAATGTGGATGGTAGACATGCCGAACCGAGACTGAGGGATCAAGTGACTTATATATGGCTTGGTCACATGCATGGTCATGGACTGATAGCTTGGTCAGCAGTATCCAGTAGCTGGGTACTCAGTACGTATGCTTGACATGTAGTAGCAGATTGGATATCAGAGATAGAACAGAATTGCAAATAAGGAAAGTGGAGCAGAATGTAATGAAGAAAGTATTAAACATAAATGAAGTGAAAATAGATTTGCGAGCATATGGGGATTGACATAAATGAGTGGAGCAAATTGACAGGTGCATGTGACACTAAGACAGATACACAAGGTGTAATAGAATTCGAGGGCTAAGAGCATGTGGTTGAATAGGTGAGTGAGGGTGGAGTTAAGCTGAGCAGGCTGAATTGAATAGTTGGGCATGCCTGTCAAGTACACAAATACCAAGCTCTGGTTTACTTGGTAGTACCGACTGAACGACCATTACCACCTAACCCCATATGTTGGGGAATGGGGAATTCTCCAATAGATATGAAGGGTCATCAAGCCAGGATCAGTGTAATGGATTCTAAACCTCTCTCACTCAGAAAATTATCCAACAAATCAGTCTTAAAATGGACTACAGTATAGTAGACTTCCTTGATACAGATTTCAGTCAAGCTCAATTTTAGCTCAAAATTTTGTAGATTAAATTTTTAAAAAATTATATAACAATTAAGAAGTGTCTTGAGAACATCTTTGATCTATATTATAGGGGCAAAAAAGCTGTTGTTGCAGCAGAGTAAATTTTTTTGTGCAACAGGTCAAAATGTCACACGTAGAGGTCCTTGATACAAGCGTGACACCTAATTCTCCATGTGTGGAATTTGCAGCCCGGTGTGATTGGTCACCCATTTCTTTATATTATTAGCATGTCGCATGTCACACTTTAGTAGCCCCAATATCTTTGTGGTCAGATTAAGATCAATTTAGGTCAAATCCCACTCGGAGTTTTTGTGATTAGCAATAGAAGATGAATAGCTTCCCTAATGTGAACACCTTATGACAAAACCTCTCAGAAAAAGTGAGCAATCACTGATTTAAGATTATATGTATCAAAATTGAGTAAATTTTAGATGAAGATAAATTCCTCCTGAATGCAATTCTTCTCCCTCCCTTATGTGGTTTGGCTTAAATGTTGCTTATATATAGTAGATTCTTTGTAAAAAAAACACTGTATCACTGGAATGAGAATAGACCTTGGAAAATCAATTTGTATCAAGGAGGTATCCTGTATCAAGGAAGTCTACTATACTGTACCAAAAAATATATATAATAAAATTTGGCTGGCCATTTAAGAGTGAATTACTCAAGGTAATTAACTCTTAAACTATCAAGCTCTTCAAGCCCAAAGAAATACTCCAAAAATACTTATATTTTTGCTTATTTCTATTTGGACCCACAAGGACCTACAGCCAGGCGCCAAACACTTATACATGGAAAATGGCGCCAAACTACTGACTCAAGCTCTCAAGACTAAATTGTACAACAAACTCCTGGGCTTAGGTAATAGCTATTACACATTAGGTCAGCCCAGAAGCTCGGCTTACTTACTATTAATATTTCGTGACTTGACCAGTCACGAGACTACCAGCCATGGGAATATGACTCATTAGTGACTATAAGGTGACTCATTTGTGACTACAGGGTGACTTGTAACTGCAACAGGCTTCCAGGACCTTCCATTCCTTTCCACACCCTTCCACTAATTTCAGGAAGGTCTTGCCTTATCGGAGAGTTACATAATCAGCTTAGAATTAGTATATATAGAGACTAGTTCTGTAGCGTAAAAGTAACTTAACAATCTATCTTACTATCACCCATAGTCCATTGGATTATCTTGTGCATCAAGCACCCTTAGGTATGTTGATCCGAAGGTCAGTGCCACCCACTCCGGTACGTTGGTCCAAAGGCCAGTGCCACTTTCTCATAGGTACATTGATCCGACGGTCATTGCCTCCTCTCTTGAGTACATTGATCCAAAGGTCAGTGCTTGATAAAGGGTTCTTGGTTAAAACATAAAAGGTACGCAAAAACATAGTAAAAGAACTAAATCAGATTTATAGAACATCCGTGGAAATAATCCTAGGCAAGGGTAGAATAATAGTTCATATACACAAACTATTATTCCTACATGTAATTGAAAAGGCACCTGCCAAGGCCCCCTCTAAACAATTCTTTTTGGACATCAACCTGGACAGGCTTCCACTTGCCCACGTCTTGTCAGAGAACTTGATTAGGCTTTCTTCACACCAAAGTTTTGTCACGGATCTCAGGTTACCTCATTTACAGTTCCAAAACACCATACACCAGTGACAAGTCATTCCTCACTAGTACATGGTCTTGGCTCGGTACATTTGGTTCATCATTTGGTTTATGTTTCTCATCCCACCCCTTCTATTCCTTATTATTCTTTCATTCCCCATCCTTTCCTTCGCCTATTTCCCCTCAGGACATTTACTATCCATTTATTACTCAGTCGCAGCCCTATTGTTTTATATTCGGCCACCTTCTATTGTTATATTTTCACTCACACTCCTACTCGTTTATTATCGGTCATATTTCATTGTTCTATTCTCATCTACATCTTATTGTTTTATTCCAGATCACTGTGGACAGTACTTCCACATGGTCCCTATACCTTATTCTTTTCTCCATGTCTTATGCCACCCTTATTCCACATTCTGCCTCTTAATCTATATAAGTAGTGGGTGCATGTACATAGTTCCCCAGTCTGAGTATTGACTAGGTTTACACCTTCCTGCTTCTCCTCCTACTCTTCAGAGTCCCTTACCCAGGGCGAGGCTCTTGGCACTCTCCTGGGTATCTCATCTGCTCTAAAATCAGTGGCACACACGGAAAGTAAGGTGCAACACATGAGTACGTTGAAGCCAAGCCACTTCGACTGGCCTGCAGGACTCAGCCCATTCCCATCCACATTATCAGCATTACCGATACCTGACAATGCTAGTGCAATGGTTTCTAATAGCTTAGAGGAAAGAGGAAGTAAGTGGACTGAACAGATAACCCAGTCAATGTACTCTAAAATGAGGGTGAGGCCAAAACAGAAATTACTGTGAAGTAATCTCAAGAGACAAAAGAGTCTTTAATCAGGACTATCACTGATTAGAAACCCTCAGGGTAGAATGCAATTGAACTGGACTATCAACAGAACAATCTCACTCTGTAGAATCAGTTTTACTAAGCAGGACTATCAACTACTTATGCTGAATCTAATACTAATACCGGACTATCAATGATACTAATATATGAGAAAGATAATAATAATACTGGACTATCAACAGTACTACTACTATTATGTAAACCTAGGAGCTGGACTATCAACAGCTGACTAAGAGTACTTACAATGTCACAATGACAAGTGGAAAGGAGATGATTGATTTGATTGCTTCAAAGGGAGGCAGGAAGACCTCCTTTTTTTCTAATTTACAGGATGAGTAGTAAGCTAAAGTATCTCCTAACTATTTATAGTACAAGCCAATGGGATCACAGTTCCTGCGAATGAGTCATGTCAAAGAATCACATGCACCTTGTCCTAGAATTCAGGGTACATTCTGATATCTATTTTATATCCCTAAAACTGTCCTTGTCCAATCAGAATCCAGTGACTCATGCCATCTGAGACATAATGAGTCATTTGTGAAGTCACATGACTGGTATGAGTCACAGCTAAAATAGGAGTTCCAATTGTGAGTCATTTTCTGAGTCATGACTTATTGGTATTCTAGGAAATTCTCTTTATTTAGCAATAAATGAGGATTGTAGACCGGTTTTTGGCATGTGATTAAGGTCAGAGGCAGTGTAGGCACAGCCTAGTGTCTCACCATAATATTTGTATAAGACAGGGGTGTCTCAGGCTAATATTTGGTGTGTTTCCAGGGAGAAACCGGCACCTTGGCTCTGGGCTTGAATCTGGCTAGAGCCCGATGTTTTGGAAAGCAGAGTTTGAATTTCAGGCCAAACCTTCGGTGGTGAGCAATAGAAGTTGTATTAGGGATAATGGAGGAATTATTGATTATTGTGAACCACTAGAAGGAAGGGAAAAGGCCTTATAGAGAATATTTGAACATATCCAGGCTAATGTTAGGTATCGGTAATGCCGATAGTACAGACAGGAATAGGCCAAGTCCTGCAGACCAATTGGGGTGGCTAGGCTTCAATGTACTTGTGTGTTGTGCCCTGCTTTTCCATGTGTGCCACTAATTTAGACAAAAGAAAGACCCAGGAGGGTGCCAAGAGTGTTGGCCTGAGTAAGGGACTTCAGACAGGAGGAGGGAAGACTAGGGAACGTAAACCAAGTCGATATTCAGAGTGAGGAACTATCATACATCCGCTACTTATATAGGTTAAGAAGCAAGATGTGGATCAGGGTGACATAAGGAATGGAAAACAATAAGGTATAAAGAATCATGTGGAGGTATTGTCTACAATGATCCAGAATAGAATAAGGAATGTGGACGAGAATAGAACAATGAAAATAAGATAATAGAAATGTGGCCAAGAATAGAATAATAGAGAGTGACTGAACATAAAACAATAGGGTCATTGTAAGGGCAACCTAAGCAGGTGTTCTACCCTAAGGCGGCGCACTGGCGAAGGGGGATCCAAAGGTTTAGTATGATACCTAATACATGGGAACTAGCCTACCTGGCAAAGGGGGATCCAAAGAGAAAACTCTAGGGAACCCTTCGCCCACTGACTACTGTATATAAGCACCATCGCTATGGCACTCCGCGCTCTACCGGGCATCACCCTCTGTATTAACCGGGAATTTCTGCCAGGGCCTCGACCCTGGGAACGGATGACAAAAGGGAAGCCAAGGGTTACAGTCGACCCTTATGAAGGGTACTCGCCAACAGGGATGATGGTTCGGTGCGCAGTATGCTCGGTACTGCCGTGAGTGGCTCGAACGGACTTCGGTCGGCGGGTGTGGAGTACGGGTGGGTCGGCGCTGGTCAGGGTTCATGATCGGGGGTTCCCCTGACATCACCCCCCTTCTAGAATGCGGCATCCCCGACGCATTGATCCCCACGGGCAGGACTGGCATGCGGGATCTAAAGGCGGATGCATCCAAGGCGCAGATTCAGTGTGGGGTACCCGGGTGCAGACGGTAGAAGTCGGCGATAAGGTCGGGGGCCCGGACATTGCTTTTGTTCTCCCATGAGTTCTCCTTGTAGCCATAACCCTTCCATTTGATAAGGAATTGTAGTCGATTTGCTCTCATCCGGCTGTCGAGTACTTGTTCGACTTCGAAGTGTTCCTCTTCGTCGACGAGAATTGGCTGCGGTGGGAGGGGCTGTCGCCTACCTGGGATGGGGTCTGCTGGGGCCGGGGTGAGTTTAACTATGGGGAAGACCGGGTGAAGACGGCTCAAGGCCTTCGGGAGACAAAGTCGGTATGCGTGAGACCCTACTTGTTCCTCCACGAGATAGGGGCCGAGTCGCCTGTGCGCTAGTTTCTTAGACGGCCGATTGGTGCGAATATCGCTAGCATCGAGGTACACCTTGTTGCCCGGGATGAATGTCGGTGTCGGCTGGCGCCTACGGTTGTAATAAGTCGCCATATCATCCTTTGCCTTTCCCAGGGCCACCTTCGCTTCCGAAAGTGCTCCCTCCATCCGCTCCTTGAACTCATTTACAGACTCGAGGTGCGATGGGGGTTGGTGTGGTTCAAATCCCATCCGTGGGTGTCTACCCGTGTCCAGCAAAAAGGGGGACTCACGGGTCGAGGCGTGAACGTGGTTATTGTACTGGAATTTGGCTAGGGGTAGGAGGTCATTCCAGTCGTCTTGCCTCTCGTTGACGAAGAGGCACAAGTACTGTTCCAGTTCTTGGTTCACTCGTTTGGTCTGACCATCCGTCTGCGGGTGGTAGGCCATAGAGGCCGCCAAGCGAATGCCTAGTAAGCGGTAGAGCTCCCGCGTGAACTCGTGGACGAACTGCACTCCTTGGTCGGACACCACCACCCTCGGCAGCCCGTGCAGCTTCCAAACGTGGTGTAGGAAGAGTCGTGCTGCTCTGGCCACCGTTACTGTCGTGTGGGTCGGTATGAAGTGTGCCCGTTTCGATACCGAGTCCACCACGTTCATCACGGCATCGTACCCATGCGCGTCGGGGAGCTCCACTATGAAGTCTATGCTTATGGTATCCCACTGTGCCTTGGGGATCGGGAGCGGGTGGAGTTCCCCGACCGGTCGTTGCCTCTGGACCTTCGTTCGTAGGCACAGGTCGCACGTCTTGGTGTACTCGCCGATGTATTGGGACATGTGAGGCCACCAGTAGTTTCGGGAGACAAGTTCGAGGGTCTTCCAGTGACCGGGATGCCCGGCAACCCTTGAGTCATGGTAATGGGCTACTATCCGTCGTCGGAGGCCTCCCACGTCTGGAACGTACACCTTCCCTCGGAAGGTCAACAACCCATCGGTCTCCGCCCATTTGGCCGAAACCAATGACATCCCTCCTGCTTCCCGCAGTTTCCTCACTGCCTCTGCTACTTCGTCCTCTAGTGTCCCTCCGGTCAGCGCCCTCTTCAGTTCTCGGGCGATCTCTCGCTCTTCCCCCTCCAGTGCCACTCCTTCTAGGGCCCATATTGCGAACAGCTCTGGTTGGAGCAGGACTAGGTCTCTATTGTCACCCGCACCCGATCCATGGTCTGACTGGCGTGAAAGCACATCAGACTTCCCCATCGCTACTCCCGGTCTGTGCCGCAGGTCAAAGTTGAAATGTGAGAGGTAGAGGGACCAGCGGGCTTGTCGCCGGTTCAACTTCTTCGAGGATCGGAAGTATTCTAGGTTCTTGTGGTCGGTCCAGATCTCGATGTGGTGTTCAGCACCCTCCAGGAAGTGTCTCCACTCCTCCAATGCCTGGATAATAGCGAGCATCTCCTTATCATGGATCTCGTAGTTCCTCTCCACTGGGGAGAGACTCTTCGAGTAAAAGGCGATCGGGTGCCACTTACCATCCTCGCGCAACTGCTGTGAAAGGACTGCCCCCGTGGCTATGTCAGAGCTGTCCGCTTCTACCCGGTAAGGGCGGGCATCGTCGGTGAACCCGAGGATGGGCGCCATCATGAACTTCGTCTTGAGCCCTTCAAAGGCCACCTGTTCCCCATCTCCCCACTTCCACTTGGTGTCTTTCTTCACAAGTTCGAACAATGGCCTGGCGTGGTGTGAGAGTTTCTCGATGAACCTCTGATAGAAATTGGCGAAGCCCAGGAAGGCCTGTACCTCTTTCCGGTTCGAAGGAGTTGGCCAACCCGTGACTCCTTCCACCTTGATGGGGTCCATTTCCACCTTGCCATGAGATATAATGAGGCCCAAGTACTCGATCCTGGTCCATTCAAACTCACACTTCTCCGGCCGAAGGTAGAGTTTGTGGGCCCTTAGTTGTTCAAGAACCTCCCGAATAACTCATCGATGCTCTTCGAGAGTCTCGGTGAAGATGAGGATGTCATCCAGGTACACACACACATGTCCCTCCATTATGAGGTCCTGGAAGATGTCGTTCATCATGGTCTGGAACGTCGTGGGGCTATTAGTGAGGCCAAAGAACATGACAAGGGGCTCAAACAGTCCTCGGTTCATGTGGAATGCCGCCTTCCACTCGTCTCCCTCCTTAATCCATACATTATTAAACCCCCAGCGCACATCCAACTTGGTAAAGTACTTGGCTCCTCAAAGTTGTGCAATGAGCTCCAAGATGATGGGGAGGGGGTACCGGTTCTTCACCGTCATCGCATTGAGTACCCGATAATCCTGGACCAGTCGGAGGGAGCCATCCTTCTTCTTGATGAAGAACACGGGGCTTCCCATGGGGGATTTCGAGGGGCATATGCGTCCCGTGCGCAGGTTCTCCTATAAGAACTCATCCAGTTCTCGCTGTTTGCTTGGAGAGAGAGGGTACACTTTACAGGCCGAGAGTTTCGCTCCGGGCTCTAATTCGATCACGTGGTCCTACGTCCTCTGCTCGGGGAGAGAATCGAAGGACTCCTTCTCGAAGAGGTCATTAAAGTCTTGGAGATAGGGCGGGATCATTCCTTTCTCCTTGGGAGGGGTACTCCGGAGTGCCCGTTCGGCCAATTGCTGCGCAGTTGTGGCGGCCGCAATGGTAGCGATCGGAACATCTGGGGGGGCCACAGTCACGAAGAGGTGATCACCCGGTTCGAGGAAGGGCACACCGTCGTCGATACCTTCGCAGTCTTCCGACTCGTCGGTCATCATGCCTGGCAAGGGGCCGGTCCGAAGGGTCCGAACTGCCATTTCCTCCCGACGTTCCTTCTCTAGCTTGACCCGGCAGGTGTGGCATTGGGCCAAGCACCGGCTTAGCGTGACTTCTTGCATATGCCAGTTGACTTCGGGGTTATGATTGCAAAGCAAGGGATAGCCAAGGATCACGTTGTGCTTCCCCAGATTGGTCACAGCAAACACGGCCCATTCCGAGTGGTCTTGGTAGTGTAAGATCACATCGACAACGTGTCGGATTGCTCCTCCCTCGTTTGGGGTACCGTCGACGTTGTACACTGGTGCGGGTCAAGTTAACGGGCGCAAGTTCAATCTTTCGGTGACCGTGAACTTCCGGTCTATGAACAGTCCCGTAGCTCTGCTGTCTAGTAGGGCGGTTACTCCCTTAACCTCTGCGGTGTCCGTAGTCTGTATCTCTACCTTGAGGTTCAGGGAGTTCGGCGAGGGGGTGGAAGCCACTACATAATGTTTCAGGAGACTGCATTCCCAACGTTTCAACCTAGGAAGGGGAGATGGTGGTTTCGGTAGAGTCGGTTCAGGAGTGTCTGTATCGCTTATGGCTGAGGCATCATCGTCTGAGTCCCGATTTGTATTCTCCATATCAGAGTCTATAGACAGAGCAGCAAAACGATTAAACAAGGGCAGTGAGGGCACATCCTTCACTTGCTGCCTTGGGCAAAATCCCCTGGATCCACATCTTCAACCTCCCCGGCCTCATCGGTATCTTGAAAGTCCGCAGAGACCATCCAGTACTCTAGCATCTCTTCACGCTCTTCTGCCGTCATAAAACACACATCATATGCCTGAGGGCATTCTCAGGCGAAGTGGCCGGCCTTGCCGCATCGTCGGCACATGAGTGGCAGAGGATACCGCCGCCTGGTTGCGTCAACGTCCATCGGCGCAGGCCCAAGGGGTGGCATTGGGGGAATGAGGGCCGACGATGTTCTAGGGGGAGCAGGCACTGCTTGCTTGGTTGCGGGTTCGACGGGCCTTCGGCCAGGCTGTGGCACTGAGGCGTGTAGTGATGGGAATCGAGGCCCCTGAAAGGCTTCGTTCGCTGCGCATGTGAGGGCCACCGCTCGCGCTGCGGTGTACCATGCCGAGATGTCGTCATCCTTCAGTCTCCCATCTAGCATCAGCGCGATGCGACTTTGGATAGTGGGGTCAAGGCCTCGTCAAAACTTCATAACGATGGACCATCCATCCGTGTATTCGGCCTTTCCGACTAGGTCTTCGAATTGGTCGATATACTCGTCGACCGAACGCTTGCCTTGGTGGTACTGGTGTGACTCTAATTGGTTTGCCGCCTCAGTGGCCTCGTGCAAGGGGTAGAAGTGTTCCCGAAAGGCTTCCGCGAAGGCCTTCCAGTTGGCGTAGAGTGGCCTGCCTGTCTTTGCTTTGTGTGTGAACACTCGGCTAGAGAAGGTTGCTGCTCTTCCTGTCTTCATAAAGGACAGTGCCCAGAGGATCTGAGACTGCTTGTCGGGAAAGTCGGCGGCACAGACACCGAGGTATTAGGTGCAAGACTGCATGAACACACGCCCGTGTGAACGGTCACCATTGAACTCGGAGGGCTTGGCAGGTTCTACCATTCGTTTTGCGGGCTGCCGAATGCGGGTCTGGAGGCCTGCCACTAGATTTGTCATGGTCGCCTGTAGCGCGTTCAGCCTCGTCTCTAGGTCCTGCTTCTCTCTTCTTTCTCTTAGTAACTCCTGTTCTATGCCGGCCAGTCGGTCCAATAACTCCTGGGCCGATGGCAAGTCCATGGGGAGTAAGGTGTTTTTGTAAGTGAATGAGGAGGGGCTGCTACTGTCGCTACTTCCGAAGAAATTCAATTCGGAGTCGTATGAAGGAGCAGCCGGTTCTTGAAGGAGAGAGTTTTCTACTATAAGGGCAACCTAAGCAGGTGTTCTACCCTAAGGTGGCGCACTGGCAAAGGGGGATCCAAAGGTTTAGTATGATACCTAATACATGAGGACTAGCCTACCTGGCGAAGGGGGATCCAAAGAGAAAACTCTAGGGAACCCTTCACCCACTGACTACTGTATATAAGCACCATCGCTATGGTGCTCCGCGCTCTACCGGGCATCACCCTCCGTATTAACCAGGAAGTTCTGCCAGGCCTCGACCCTGGGAACGGATGATGAAAGGGAAGCCAAGGGTTACAGTCGACCCTTCTGAAGGGTACTCGCCAACAGGGATGATGCTTCGGTGCGCGGTACGCTCGGTACTGCCGTGAGTGGCTCGAACGGACTTTGGTCGGCGGGTGTGGAGTACGGGTGGGTCGGCGCTAGGGAATGGCACGGGTCACCCATGGGTCAAATGTGGGTGACCCGCACCCGACCCATGGGAAACCCAAACCCGTCAACCCATGGGTTTTTTCCCACGGGTCGACGGGTGTCGGGTGCGCGGCGCACCCGCACGCCTGCGGTGCGTTCGTGTCATACGTCGCGTTCGTGCCGACACAAACGCGCTGTACGTGCACGTGCCAACACGAACATGCAGTACACGGACGCGCCGACATGAATGCGCTGACATGAACGAGCCGACACAAACATGCTGTACACGCACGCGCCGACACAAATGCATTGTACGCGTGCATGTACGGCTCATTGGTGTCGGCACGTGCGTGTCATATGGTGCGGCACGTGTGTGTCGTATGCGCGTGTGGTGCGTGCGTGTCGTATGCATGTGCGGTGCGTGTGTTTCATATGCACGTGCGTGTCGTACGCGCACACGTACGACTGGAGCAAGTGGCTGGTTGGGTGTCGTACGCGTGCGCATGCACGCGTACATGGTTGACGTGCTGGGTTGGGCCAGGTCACGGGTGCTCTGGGCTTGACCCGCACCCGCACCCAAGGGCACCCGACCCGGTGACCCATGTGGGTTGGCCAAACCCGTGCTATTCCCTAGTCGGCGCTGGTCAGGGTTCATGATCGGGGGTTCCCCTGACAGTCATGGCCAAAGATAAAACAATGGTAAAATGTCCCAAGGTAAAGTGGGCCAAGAAATAGGAAGTAGAAGGGGTGGGATTAATGAATAATGAAGGGGGATGAGTGGATGAGGGATAGGAATGGAGAAGGTGGAGGATGAATGTGCTGAGCTGAGACCAATGTAGCAAGTGACATATGTGTGGATTGGTCACTTGTGCATGGAATTAGACTGATTGTTCGGTCAGCACTGCTGAGTTACCAGATGCTCAGTATGTGCACTTGACAGCTAATTAATCAGCAAAACAATTGCTAATTGAAAAAACATTAATTGTACATCTGAGAAGCTCTTCTTTTTTTTTACTTAAGTCTTTTCAAATGTTTTTGTGCTTTTTATCTACCTAATTATTCAGTGTTTTCAAGAGATCCCCTATACAAACCTGCACCCATAATGCAGGCTGTTGTCACACAGCAGTAGTATATTGGTGCATGCCACCATATTGAACACTGCAGCAGTGTATTGGTGTACACCACCTATCAAGTATATGACACTGAGCCTTGGTTCACTCGGTAATACTAGCCGAATGATCTTTAATGTTTAATCCCACACACAAGTGACAAGTCATTTCCTCACTAGTATATAGTCTTGGCTCGGCACATTTGGTTCATCACTTGGTCCACTTCTCTTCATTCTATCCTTTCTACCTTCCTTTATTCATTTATGCCCTAATCTGCTTTCTCTTGGAATATACTTATTGTTCTATTTTTGGCCATGCTTTTATTGTTTTATTTTTGATCATATTCTATTGTTCCATTTTCAGTTATGTCCATTGTTCTATTCTTAATCATTGTGGACAATGCTTCCACATGCTTTCCATACCTTATTCCTTTTTCATACCTTACGCTACCCTGTTCTACCTTTAGTGCTTAACCTATAAGGTAGCGGACAAATGGTTTCCGCTAAGGTCATGTGATGTGACAGTCACAGTCACAGGCGCAAAAATCTTCATTGTTGAAAAAATAATTTGTATTCTGCTACAGAGGATGGCAATTTTTTTTGGAAATAATGATTCAGCTACACTATATAATATCAGCTGCCTTGTCTAACTCAGCTAAAATAGTATCTGGCATGTTGCCAGATCCATGTGCAAAATGATGGATATGACACTTGAGTCACGTGACCTTAGCGGAATATGTCCTTTACCTTATCTGTGGGAATGTCTTTCTATATATGGAATATTTCCTTATATAGGTGATTATGTCAGTGCAAAAATTTTGTGACCAAAATTTTTTTAACAGTGTCAGACTGCTTAAAACTGTGATTATGAATTTTGGGAAGATGTTTGAAAGTTTTGATATACTACATTTGCAATAGTCATTTTTTTTAAAAAGTAAAACCAAGACTGTGTACATATAGTTCTATGCCATTGATCTGTGGTCTTAGAATAATTTTTTTGTCAATATTGCCAGATCCTTGTGAAAAATGGTGGATGTGACATTTGAGTCATGTGACCTCAGCGGAAACCGTTTGTCTGCTACCTTATAAGTATGTAGATAATTCTTCATTCTGAATATTGACTTTGCATCCCCCATATCCTGCTGTCTGAAGTGCTTATTTGGGCTGACACCCTCAGCATCCTCCCAAGTTTCTCTTCTCTCTGAAATCAGTGGCACACATAGAAAATAAGGTGCAATGCATGAGTACGTTGAAGCCAGCCACTCCCATTCAGTCTACTAGACTTGGCCGATACCTAGGCAGCATTGTAAAGTCAGTACTTTTGCATTAGTACTCGGCCCATGCAACGTTGACACTTCCTGTGCTTGACAACATTACATTGTGAGAACGCTAAGTGCTTTGTCATTATATCAACAAGCTTCTGATACCATTGCCTTCCAGACTGTTTCAGCCCATATAGCATTTTTTGAAGATGACACACTTGGCCAGTAGAATTTGGAGTATGATATCCAGGGGGTTGAGACATGTAGATTGTCTCTTGATCAGTAAGTTCTCCATTTAAGTATACACCTTTGATATCTATTTGATGTATCTCCACGTCTTTTGCAGCAGCCAATGCAAGTACTGTTTGGATCAAAGCAAGCTTGATGACAAGAGCAAATGTATTGAAATAGTCAACACCAGGTACCTGGGAGAAGCCTTGTGCTACAAGGCAGGCCTTGTATTGGACCACTTTTCCTGCTGCATCTTTTTTAGCACAGAAAACCCATTTGGAACCAACTATGTTAGCATCCTCTGGTGGTATGGTAAGTTTCCAAATTCCAGCTTCTTTGAGTAGTTCCAACTCTTCATGTATACCTTTTTCCCATAGTTCCCAGTCAGGGCAGCATCTTGCTTCAGCTAGAGACCAAGGCTCAATAGCATCAACCTCACTCGTTTCAGCCACCAGTGCATATTTATTTAATGCTTCCACTATCATCATCCAGTCTGCTGATCCTTCTCCCTCTAGAACTTCATTGGTTTTCTCAATCATAGTAGATGAATGGTAAGAGGAGGTGCCATGGGCTTCTAGAATGTCCTGAATATGCTGACTTAGCTTACATATTTGTTTTACAGGTAACTCAGTCTCAGAGTCAGTTGGACTGATGTCAGAAACTGGAGGTGCAGAGGGGACAGTAGATTTGGAGGCTGCAGGGCACAAGTCAGTTTTTGTTTGGACTCTCTGCCAATCCTCCCCCTCAAGATGAGAAGCTAATGGATCAAAGTAGACATTGCATTCCACAGTGTTAAGTCTGCATGTCAGGTGCTTAGCTAGATACTTCCGGAAGGGTTTCCAGAGGCTTCCAAATGGTTTCTGTGAGGGGGTTTGGTACTCCAAAGACAAAGGGACTAGAGGTCATGGGTTCACAGACAGAGACAGAAAGGCCGAAAGACAGGAAGCGCCGGGGGCTTGGGGCTGTTTGCGGTATTAGGTTGTACGACTAGTTGTTCAAGTTGTTCGAGGTCACAGGGGCTTGGCTTCAACTTATGTGTTGCGCCCTCCTCGATCGTCTGTCCCTAATTTTGGAAAGTTGGGAAGTTTACCGGAACTGAATCAGAAACTACGATGCAGATTAAGTCGATATTCATACTGGCAAATAGTCCAGTCGACTGGGGGCTTATATACATGTAACTAATCCTTGTACTATCTTTTGCCAAGTAAAGACAAGGGGAGAAAGGAGTACAAGGGGCTAATAGAAAAAGAAGAACAAGGGTGTGAGGTACGCGATGATCCTGCATTCGTTTATTGAAAGAGCGGAACCTAGGTCTTGGAATCACGGAGGTTTGGGATTACAGAACTTCAGGTTGATGCAACAGATTTGCAGAAAGCAATTCTTTCAGGCTTTTAATGGTCAGAAAGTCCCGGAAAAGGTGCAGGTGGTTGTGGGACTAATATGGTTTTATTGGGGGGCATGGGCCATAACAGTATCCCCCCACTAGGACCTCGAGGGCTCGGTCCTAAGCTTGGTTGAGGTAATAATTAAGATGGACATGACTGTGGGAGCTTTCTGTTTGTTTTCTAGAATGATTGTCGATTGATAAGCACTGATGGTCCAGTTGCCTATAAGAGGGGTGTCTGTAGAACTTTCCTCAATAGAGAGCACAGATTCTCAACCTTCAGAAAACTTTGAAGACTATTCCTGTTTCCTCCTTTCTGGGGCATCATTGGTGGGGTCTGAGTGGGGTCTCGAGAACAATCTGTGACACCTACAGGCCATTGATGGTGATGTGGCGGCATTGTAGGCTCGTGCCATTGTGATTCATGATTCCCTTGGTATGTCAGGTTCCTGTGATGATCTTCCTTCTCTAATTCTTTTGTAGTGCAGGGGTGTGTCCCAGACCCACCATCATCTGAAAACGCTTCCTGTGTTTGTCCCAAACGGGATTCTGTTCCAGTGGTCTAGTGGCAGGGGTGGGTGGTCCAGATGCTTTCGATCGGATTTCTACATTTTTGGCCCATCTGGATGTGTTTCAGGAGGACTCAGATTATTACCAGGGTCTTCTCATGGTGCTTGACTGCTGTCTGCAATACATTTTATTGTTGACGGAAAAACGTTTGGAGAGATCAGGCTGGCCAGAAATCTTTTTGATGCATTGTTGTCATTGATTGGTCAGGTGGAGGGTGAGCCCGGTGTTTTGTCCTTGGGCGATGTACGTCCCTCAGAGACCGGAGGAGTTTCGGATGAGCCTGTCCTGTGATTCAGGCGTGGAAGGTGGACATTTGGGGTGGGGAATCTGATGGGGTCGGGTGGGAGAGCCAGGAGGGTAGGGGTTTTTGAGAAGGAGCTTCTGGGACCAATCCAAGTGGAACCTGTTTTTGGCCTGATCAGGTTGGTTCTAATCAGGGTCTGGGGCATTCCATGTGGTCAGTAGTAATTAGATCTGTTGTCTTGTATAATCTTGGGTTGTGAATTTCATGTGTGTATGGTCCTAGATGGTGTTGGGATGGTTTGGGGGTTGGGGTGAAGTCTTTGATTATTCCTTAAGTTGATGCGGGTTAGCTTCCAGTTGCTTGCCCCTCCTCTAGGGTAGATGTCCCATCGTCTAACTAGTTTCTGTGGTCAGGGTCATGGGTCATGGTGGTCAGGATGGTCTGGTGGTTGTAGTGGCCATAGTGGTCATGGTAGTTGGTCACTGGATCGTTGCTTAGATGGCAGTGGCGTCATTGGGATTCGGAGAATGTCCTGCAATTTCAAGTCTTGGTTGAACTATGTCAATGGTTCAGCGGTAGGTATTAACATGTTATCAAATAGGTTCTAGTCTAAGAGGGAATTTACACATGGCACTATTTTGTCTAAGGGATGGTACAGGTTCCATGATGGTCAGGTTTTGTCCTGAGCAGAGTTTTTAGAGGGTCAGATTGAGCGCTGAGTGAAACTGCGGGCTCAATAGTACCAAGAATCAGTTAGGACAAAGATCTCAACAAGTAGTACTCAATGCCCTGTCGATCGACAGATCATAGCAGGTGAGCATATGGTGTCCTGGCAACTGGAATCTTACAGATTTTTGGAGGGTCGGAGGTGTTTCTGAGGAAATGAGTCGAATTTCTCAACGGTTGGTCACAGGTGTTCAAGGTTCTGAGAGAGTGGATGTGTTGTTTGTTTTACTCCATAGTCACTGTTAGTGTTCAATGTGAACAACTGGTGCTGGAGTCAGAGGCCTTTGCTTCTATTCCTTGGATTCCAAAGTGTCCGAAGGTTTGGATTCTTCTTCGATTTCCTCTGTCATAGAGGCTGTGCACCCCTTGGTGACTGTGGTGTATTATAGCCCATGCCGCCAATAAACCCACATTAAACCCCACAACCACCCACACTGATTCTGGGACCATTCCAACCGCTCAAAGTCTGAATAACCGCTTTCCAATATTCTGATGCATCAATCTGAGGTTCTGCGTTTCCAAACCTCCAAAGAATCCAAAGCCAAGGTTCCGCTCCTTTGATAAACGACGCGCAGGATTATCGTGTACCTCACTCCCTTGTTTTTTGTTCTGTATTGCCCCTTGTACTCTCTTCCCCCCTTGTCTTTATTTAGCAAAAGATAGTACAAGACTAGATACATGTATATAAGTCACCAGTCGACTGGACTATTCGCCAGTATGAATATCGACTTAATTCTGCATCGTAGTTTCCGATTCAGTTCCGGTAAACTTCCCGACTTTCCAAAATTAGGGACAGATGACTGAGGAGGGTGCAACATATAAGTTGAAGCCAAGTCCCTGTGACCTCGAACCACTCATACCGCCCTATACCAAGAACAGTCCTAAGACCCCCGGCGCTTCCGTCTTTCCGTCCCCATTCCGATTCCAATCGTGAACCCACAACCTTTAGTCCCTCCACCTCCGGAGTATGAACCCCCCTTCGGAATCCTCCAGAAACCCTTCCGGAAGCCTCTAGCTAAGTGCCAACATATGGATTTAACATGGTGGCAGATCTTGGGCATTCCTTGGCTGTATGGCCTGATCTGTCACAGAAGAAGCAGAGGTTTTGTTCGAAATGGTATTGCCATTCTTGCAGTGTAAGTTTTCTGTCTTTACCAATCTTGGACGATAGGTCTGTGGTAGTCCTACTACCACTGGACGGGGTCGCAGGTTGGCCTGGATTGGCCGTCTTATTGCCCATATTAGAGGCCGAGTACATGTTCATGGGGGCCCTCCCTCTGTCGTAGGGGTGGTCAAAGTTCTGGGTGGAGGAGGACTCCCTGGCAACTTCTGATTGTCGTTTCCAGTAACGGGCATCGATGGATTGGGACAGGAGGCAGAGTTGGAGCAGAGAGTGGGGTTTTCCTACTCTGGAGATCTTGTCCTTGATCCTGCCAGGAAGTCTGTTGTAGAACTGGCAATGGAGTGCGTCATCACCCCAGTGAATGTGGGTGGCTAGTCGATTGAATTCAACTACATATTTTGTGATATGCTGGTTATCATGCATGTGGAGGTTCTCAAGGTCTGCTTCAGCCTCCCCTTCTAGGTTATAGGGGCCGAAGTTGGTTTTGAGTTCAATGAAGAACTCATCATAGTTATAGAGCCAATCTGGCTTATCGAGGGTGGTGAGGGCTGGTTCAAACCAGTCCAGGGCAGTACTGGTCAGGTACAACAGTACATAGGTTACCTTGGCACTATCAGAGTCAAAAGCGTCAGGGTGGTCATGGAAGTTCAGACTACACTGCACTAGGAAGGCTTGTAGTTTCCTCAAATCATATCCGTTGAAAGTATCTGGGTCTTGGACCTTGGTGGCACAGGGGGCTGATCTTCTGGGGCTGGTCAGATTATTTGCCAGCATGATGAGGGCCTGGGTGAGGTCAGGCACATCATTTGGTCCTAAGGTGGGGGCCCCTCCTGGATGTATAGGAGGTGGTGGTGCTGCAGCGGGTGGTGCAACATGGGGTGGGATGACAGGGGGTGGTGCAGCAGGTAGAGGTGCAACAGGTGGTGGTGCCATGAGTGGTGGTGCGATGGGTGGTAGTGCAGCAGGCAGTGGTGCAATGAATGGAGGTGCAAAGGGTAGAGGTGCCATGGGTGGTGCAATGAGCGTAGGGGGTGCAAAGGGCAGTGGTATGTAGGCTAGAGATGCAAAAGGGGGTGGTGCCATAGATGGTGGTCCTGAAGTTGATGGCACTACTGAGGATGGTCCCAAGCTGGATGGCATCTCTGAGGGTGATGATTGATGAGTCACCGGGGGGTGGTTCACAAGGAATGGGTTGGTCATGTTTGAGCATGGGTGCAGGTCTGTGCTCCAGGATCCAGAGTCAGATGAAGGTTCCGAAGGGTGTGCTGGGGTCTGAGGTGTCCGGAAACTTGGTCTGGGGGTGGACAGTTCTCGGGGGACAGATGCACAGCGTGTGGACACCTGGGTGATTGTCTGTAGGGCTTGTGTGATGGGTCTCAAGCTCATGATGATCAGGAGTGTGAGTACAAATATACTGTTAAGTCCATGTGTCAGGCACTTAGCTAGATACTTCCAGAAGGGTTTCTGGAGGTTTCCAAATGGTTTCCATGAGGGGGTTTGGTACTCCAAAGACAGGGAGACTAGAGGTTGTGGGTTCACGGATGGAAACGGAAAGGCAGAAAGACAGGAAGTGCCAGGGGCTTGGGGCTGTTTGTGGTATTAGGTTGTACAACTAGTCATTCGAGTTGTTCGAGGTCACAGGGACTTGGCTTCAACTTATGTGTTGTGCCCTCCTTGATCATCTGTCTCTAATTTCAGAAAGTCAGGAAGTTTACCAGAACTGAATCAGAAACTATGATGCAGATTAAGTCGATATTCATACTGGCAAATAGTCCAGTCGACTGGGGGCTTATATACATGTAACTAATCCTTATACTAGCTTTTGCCAAGTAAAGACAAGGGGAGAAAGGAATACAAGGGGCTAATAGAAAAAGAAGAACAAGGGAGTGAGGTATGCAATGATCCTGCGCATCGTTTATTGAAGGAGTGGAACCTAGGTCTCGGAATTGCAGAGGTTTGGGATTACGGAACTTCAGATTGATGCAACGGTTTTGCAGAAAGCAATTGTTTCAGGCTTTTAATGGTTGGAAAGTCCCGGAAAAGGTGCAGGTGGTTGTGGGACTAATATGGTTTTATCAGGGGCATGGGCCATAACACACAGTAACTGTCTACTTGTCAGGCCAGTATATTCGAAAACCTTTTGCTGTAATCATCAATGCCTAACCAACACCCCTCAGTTACATGTCCACTAAGTTTGTCTCCACTCTTGACAGACCCAAACTCTCTCTCCCCATTCATGTACAGTCCATAAGTCAGGTTTCTTTTCAAGCACAGCTTTGAAGGGGGTTTTATCTTTGACTACCTGTTTTGGAACCATTGATGATTTAACCCAAGAAGCATGACAAAACTTTGGTGTGAATAAAGCCTAATCAAGTTCTCTAACAAGATGATAGCAAGTTAATGCCAGTCTGGGTTGTTGTCCAAAAAGAATTGTTTAGAAGGGACCTTGGCAGGTACCTTGTCAATTACATGTAAAAATAATAGTTTATGAGCATAAACTATTAGTTCTACCCTTGTCTAGGATTATTTCCACTGATGTTCTATATAATCTGATTTAGTTCTTTTACTATATTTTTGCATACCTTTTCTGTTTTAGCTGAGAACCTTCCACTTTGGTAGAAGGGTGAGATTTACTCTTTGGAATAAACCTTCATTTGCCAAAGGGTCTTTGGACCTTTTAATGGAAAGGGTGGCAACTGATCTTTGGACGAATGTACCTAAGTGGTCTTCACACCAACTTATATAAGAGTGCTTGCTACACTAGATAATCCGGTGGATTATGGATGAGAGTAAGATTGATTGATTACTTTTATGCTAAAGAACTAGCTTATATATACTAATTCTAAGCTGATTATGTAACTCCCTGATAAGGCAAGACTTTCCTGAAATTAGTGGAAGGGTGTGGAAAGGAATGGAAAGTCCTGGAAGCCTGTGAAAGTCACAGTGTCTAGTGATAAAGAATAAGCAATATTCCCACAGCTGGTAGTCTCATGACTGGTCAAGTCACAAAATATTAATAGTATGCAAGCCATGCTTCTGGGCTAACCTTGTATGTAATATTCATTATGTAAAACTAGGAATTTGTTGTACATTGTAGTCTTGAGCACTTGAGTCGGCAGTTTGGTGCTATTGGGGAATGGGAAATTCTCCACTAGACATGAAGGACCACTGAACTAGGATCAGTATATTGGATTCCAAACCTCCCTTTCTCAGAAAATCATTCAACAAATCAGTCTTGAATTGACTACCAAAAAAAATATAATAACTTTGGCTGGCAATTTAAGAGTGAATTACTCAGGGTAATTAACTCTTAAACATCAAACCCTCAAGTCCAAGGAAAATCCTCAAAAACATATCTTTTTTGTCTATTTCTATTTGGACCCACAAGAAACCATAACTGGGTGTCTATTACTTAATACACAGAAAATGGCACCAAATTCCTGGGTCAAGTTCTCAAATCAACTTGTACAACAAATTCCTGGGCTTATATAATAGCCATTACATAAAGGTCAGCCCAGAAGAATGGCCCATATACTAATAATATTTTGTGACCTGACCAGTCACAAAACTACAAGCTGTGGGAACTTTTCTTTTCTTTTGTCATTAGTGATGACAAGGGTGACACTGTAACTTCCAGGGGATTCCAGGACCTTCCATCCCTTTCCATAAGCTTCTCACTAATTTCTAGAAGGTCTTGCCTTATTAGGGAGTTATATAATCAGCTTAGAATTAGTATATGTAGACACTAGTTCTGTAGCATAAAAGTAATCAATCTTATCTTCACCCATAATCCACCAGATTATCTAGTGCTGCCAGCACTCTCTTAAGTAGGTCACCGACCACTAAGACTTATTGACAGAGGTTACTCGAGGAGTAAATCTCAAATCCTTCTACTGAAGTGGAAGGCTTCTTGGCTAAATATAAAAGGTATGCAAAAACATCAAAAAAGAACTAAACTAGATTTTATAGAACATCTGTGGAAATAATCCTAGGCAAGGGTAGAATAATAGTTCATGAACACAAACTATTATTCCTACATGTAATTGACAAGTCACCTGCCAAGGCCCCCTCTAAGCAATTCTTTTTGGACATCAACCCAGACAGGCATTAGCTTGCTGTCATCTTGTCGGAGAACTTGATTAGGCTTTCTTCACACCAAAGTTTGTCACGGTTCTTGGGTTACCAGCTTACGGTTCCAAAACAGGTGCCATTTTCCATGTGTCAGTGTTTGGTGCCTGGCTGTGGTTCCTTGTGGGTCCAAGTAGAGATAGGTGAAAAATATAAGTGTTTTTGAAGGTTTTCCTTGGGCCTGATGTGCTTGATGATTTAAGAGTTAATTACTTAGAAATAATTCACTCTTAAATGACCAGCCAAAATATTATGACATTTTTCTTGGTAGTCCAGATAAGACTGATTTAAAGATTTTTCCTTAGAGGAGAGGTTTGGACTCCTGCATGCTGAACTGGTTTGAAAGTGACCAGACTTTAAGGGATCATCCCCTGTTCCCTAACAACTCCCAACCTTATGACCCTCAACCCCCCTTTATCCTCGGAACCTCTGCCCCCTGTGGAACCCTTCGGTATCTGTTATTTAAGTGCCTGACATGCAGATTTAACACTCATGCATATATGTGGGTGAAACACACACCCACATATGCAGCTACTCCTCAGTGATTGACATTCACTGAGGAGGTGAGTCTAATGTATTTCTAGTGTATTTTATAGTCTTAATTCCTGTTATTTCTTTTACAGTGTAATAATTTTAGGTATATTTAAATAAAATAGTGATTGACATTCACTGAGGAGTGTAATAATTTTAGATATTCTGGAAAATGTTCTGAACTACTGTTGAAAAGTTATTCTATTATCCCTTCAGTTGGGGTCAGTGAGAAACCATATGACTGCATAGACCTTTTGATCAGTTTGATCCCAGGCCAAAGCCTTTTCACCTTCAGGCCTAACACTATCAATATGTCCTCCATAGTGAATCAGCATAAAGTAGGTCTTTATCTCCTTCTGCCACTCATGTCAGTTGGTACTGGTGAGTTTTGGGAGCTGAGGCATAATGGTGCAATCCATATTGTGAGCAAATGTTGATATGAAAGGTTTTTTCTAACACAAAAGTTTTGTTTGACATGAAAAGGCAGATCATAAGGGGACAGATCACAAAAAGATAGTTTCAGTGAGATTAGGTGTGACCAGGGCCCATAACCTGTTGAAAGTGCAAAAGTGTGGTGTATTCACCATAGTGTGAAGATGCAAAAAAATTTCTGCAGGGTCTAACTACCACCGGCGTTTAACTGACATCGGCCTCAATACCACAGCAAAATATTTCAACACTGCACTGCTTACCACCAACATCCCACATGTGCCAACCTGAGATGGTGTCTCCATTCCGATGCTTGTTCCACTTCACAGAACTGTCGGACTAAAACAAGTGACACCATTTTTGCGATCCAGCAATAATCTGTGTAGTAAATCTGTGTGGTGCTGTTGGGTTGCCTCAATCACACGTTGTTTCAATTCTTATAGTAATTATTTTGCGAAGTTCTCTACTGGGACATTGTGTCAGAAAGACTATCACTAAGTGGGGCTCCCGAGTCTCACATAGCATGCAGAGGTGCTAAAGGCACAACCAATGTGGTATGGTCCAACACAATGTAGAAACTGTTGGAACTGAGGTGTGTAAGCACTGAACGCATGCAGTAAGGAATGGAGGTCCCGGTCATATTTGACCGGGACCATATATATATTGAATAACTAGAAAGCAGCCCCTCAGTGAACCGCCCATTCACTGAGGTGTGTACTCCCTTTTGTACGCCTAGATACAAAGAGACTGATTAGATTATAGTCCCTCTGTATTTAGGTATAGTAATGATACATACCAGTGAACTGCCCATTCACTGAGTCCTTCTGTATTTAGCTACTGCGCATAACTGCAACAGGTTATGGGCCCCGCAGAGCCTACTATGTCAACCCCCACCTCCAAGTCATTTGTCGTCCCGAAGCTGGCCAGGGATGGCACAAACTGGGTTACCTGGAAAAGTCAGACGTTAGCCATCTTGTCTGTGACTCGTGGTGCCAAATGTCACCTGGATGGGACCGTGAGAATCCCCCCTCCGATCCCCACCTATCCCAAGGGCCATAAGCTAACGGTGAAGGAGGAGGAGGACCTGGATGACTTGGAAAGATGCTGGGATGATCACAATCAGCGGGAGGCCACAATCATGGCCCAAATATTTACCACAGTCCCTGACAGCCTCCTCATTAAAATCTGCAACCTCCCTACAGCCAAAGACGTATGGGATGCCATATGCTCGAAATACAAAACTAGAGCACTCACCATTAAGGTCGATATGTGGTGCCGGATGTATGAGATGAAGTGCGAGGACGAGTCAAACATCCGTACACACCTGGAGGCAATCATAAAGATGTAAGAGCAACTCGCTGGGATGAATGCCAGACTCACCAATGATGACCTTGTCACCGTCATCCTTGGATCGCTCCCTAAGTTGTACCGCCCACTCATCAATGCAATTATGATGTCAGCGGCGCACGCAAAGGCAAAACTGGAGCCAGATCAGGTGGTCAGTACATTAATTGATGAATTCAAATGACTCACCATCGAGGAACGCCAACTGAAAGCAAGTGAGAACGCTCTCACTGCAGCAAAAGGGCATGGAAAGTCACAAGCATGCAAGGGCACCTCCAATACCACGAAAACCAACATAGAGTGTTGGAATTGTGGGAAAAAGAAACATAAGAGAGTGGACTGCCGCTCTAAAGCCAAAAAGAAAGACAAAACAGATGAAGACACAAAGGCAGGCAGTTCAGCGAACACGGTAATGGAAGGCGAGGACTTTGCCTTCACAACAATGTTTGCTGGGCCCATGCTCACACTGGGAACGAGTGCACTGATGGGACGGGAAGTCGATGTCTGTGACTTGGGTGCATCAGGGCACATGTCACCAGACAGGCACTGGTTCGTTACCTTCAAGGAGATCATGCCGCATGCAATCAATGCCGCTGATAAAACCATGTTTAAAGCTGTTGGGATAGCCAGCATGAAGATTGGAATCCTGAATGGAAAAACTACAATGCACATCACATTGAAAGACGTGTTGTATTGCCCCAATCTTGTGTTCACGTTAATTTTGTTGACGCGCTGCGATGCCGCAGGGTACTCAGTCCTATTAAAGGACCAGAAGTGCATGATTCGCGATAAGCAAGGGACGCTGCTTGGGCAGGTCCCACTCTTGAATGGACTGTACAAAGTGGAACATCAACCCACAGCAGCGGCAACAAATATGGTACGAAAAGCACTCACTATGGATGAGCTGCACTGCCAGATGGGGCACATATCCCTGCAAGTCGCCCAGAAACTCATTCAAGACGGTGTCATAACGGGACTTGAGCTGGACACAACCAGTCAACCAGGTTTTTGCACAGCCTGTGCGCAAGCAAAACCTACCAGGAAGCCGGTCCCACAAACGTGAGAGGGACTGCGAGCTGTGAGAATCAGCAAAAAGGTCCATTCAGATGTGTGGGGGCCCGCGAACCCCCCAAAGCTATGATGGCAAAGATTATTTTGTCACTTTCACCGATGATCATTGCAGATGGATGTACCTAGTACCCATTGCAAAGAAAAGTGAGACCCTCTGCTGCTATAGACAGTATGAGGCATGGGTGGAGACCCAACCCAATGCAAAGGTGAAGCACCTGCAAACAGATCATGGTGGTGAATACCTTTCTGATGAATTCAATGCTCACCTTAAATCCAAGGGAACGGTCAGAAGCCTGACTGTACATGACACACCTGAAGAGAACGGCATGTCAGAGAGGCTCAATTGCATGCTACTGGAACATGCACGCACGATGCACCTAGCAGTTGGCCTGCCAAAATTCCTCTGGACGGAGTCAATGCAACACGCTGTCTGGTTGAATAACCGGACATCCACACATGCACTGGATGGAAAAATGCCATATGAGGTTATGGATTGTGTGAAACCAGATCTTACAGACTTACCTGAGTGGGGCACAAGGGTGTTTGTGCTAAAAGAAACCTCTGGGAAGTTAGACTCTAAGACAGATGAGGGGAGATGGATGGAATACAGCGACGAGAGCAAGGGCCATAGGGTTTACTGGCCCAGAAAACATCATGTCACCGTCAAATGCAATGTGACATTTGACACTCCGGTCCTGGTCATGCCTGCCAACACACTAACTGAGGGGGGGTCCATCACCCATGGCAGTAGAGCCATCGGCAGTACCCCTCACGGCCATGGCAATAAAGGCATCGGCATCGGCAGTATCCCTCATGGCCAAGGACCACCACTGCTACTGCCAGACCCACCCACAGGTCCCACATGCATTGACCCGCTCGAAGGTTTTGAGGATGCGGATGTGGATGCAGATCCACTCAGCAGGGGTCACCGCACGGGGAAGCCATCTGTGTACGTGTGCGGGATTGCCGACGGCACTGGCAGCAGCACCAGTCATGTGAACGCCCCCATATACCCAAAGGGGCTGCCTGCCCCCACTGGGAACATTGCCTTAGCGGTCCTGGAGGAGGTAGAGGAAGTCAGCGTAGAGGACGAACGAGCAATGCACCGCTCGCTAGAACATGTGATGGCAGCGGCTACCCAGAGCGTGGGAGTTGACCCAGTTAGCCTGGATGACGCATGTTCATGCGAGGACTGGCCAGCGTGGGATGCATCTATCAAGCGGGAGCTGGACCAGCACGCAATGCTACGCACATGGGATCTCGTAGAACCCCCAGATGGTGCCAACATCATTGGTAGCAGGCTCGTTTTCTGCTACAAACACAACACAAATGGTAATGTTGTAGCCCACAAGACCAGGCTCGTTGCACAAGGCTTTTCCCACACAGAAGGGATAGACTACAATGAAATGTTCTCTCCCACTGCCAAACTTTCTGCCATCCACATCATTGCTACCATAGCAGTCAGGAATGACTGGGAACTTGAGCAGACCGACATCGATGGTGCATACCTCAATGCCCCGATTACCGAGATGGTCTACATGTGCCAGGCCAAAGGCTATGAAGCTCCTGGACAGGAACATCACGTTTGCTGCCTCAACCACGCGATCTATGGCCTTAAACAGTCAGGAAGGGAACGGTACAATATGCTGTGTGGCATTATGTACAGGTTTGGATTTATGCGCTGTGAAGTTGAACACACCATATTCCACAGATATGCCGGCCAGGATGCTCTCATCATTGCTGTAGATGTCGACGATCTCACCATGGCTGGCAACTCAAAAGTCATGATCTGTGCATTCAAGGATGAATTGCGCACCATCCTTAAAATCAAGGATCTTGGGGATTTGAGCTGGCTATTGGGAATAGAGGTGAAGCGGAACCGTGAGATGTGCACAACCTCATTCTCTCAATGCACATATATCAAGAAAATACTCGAGAGATTTAACTTACAGGATGCTAACCCGCTCAGCACACCACTTGACCCCCACCACAAACTGTCACTATCCCAATCCCCTTCCACCCCTCACCAGTTTGACAAGATGTGAAATGTGCCCTACAGAGAGGCTATCGGATCCCTCATGTACGCAGTGCTAGGCACGCACCCGGACATCTCTTTCACCGTCTCTTTCCTGGCACAATTCATGCAAAACCCGGGGAGAGCACACTGGGAAGCAGTTAAGAGAGTTTTTCGCTAGGAACGAAGGGTACCTGCCTTGTCATTGGAGGAACATGGAAGGGACTTGAAGCATTCTCGGATGTGGACTGGGCCTCACAGGAACATAGACACTCGGTGTCCAGATACGTGTTCACAATCGACAGAGGAGCCATCTCCTGGAGCTCAAAAAACAACCTATTGTTGCGCTATCAACTACCGAAGCTGAGTATATTGCTGCAACTCATGCTGCGAAGGAAGCACTCTGGATCTGAATGTTCATCGTGGAAATTGCTCGACCACTCAGAAAACCCGTCACCATCCACCTTGACAACGTCTCCGCCATCTCCATTACCAAGAATGACGAGTACCATCCCCGGACGAAACACATCGACATCCGCTACCATTTTATACGCCAAGCTGTACGCGAGAAACTGATTCACGTCGACTACGTACCGACGGACGAAATGGCGGCGGACATGTTTACGAAGGCCCTCCCTCGGCACAAGGTGCTATATCTGAACGCGATGGTCGGAATGCGTTCTGCTTAAGGGGGGGTGTTGGAACTGAGGTGTGTAAGCACTGAACGCACGGAGTAAGGAATGGAGGTCCCGGTCATGTTTGACCGGGACCGTATATATATTGAATAACTAGAAAGCAGCCCCTCGTGAACCGCCCGTTCACTGAGGTGCGTACTCCCTTTTGCACGCCTAGATACAAAGAGACTGATTAGATTATAGTCCTTCTGTATTTAGGTATAGTAATGATACATACCAGTGAACCGCCCGTTCACTGAGTCCTTCTGTATTTAGCTACTGCGCATAACCGTAACAGAAACACGTAGAAAGAACACGTTTGCAACTCACAAGTATATAAGGGTAGTATGGGATCGAAATAAATAATAACAATTTCAGCATCAGGCTTCCAGAATAGCCTCCCAACAAATCCACATTTCTACTGCCGGGCTCTGCCGTATCTTGTGATGAATCAAAATAGTCTTCAATGGTCTTCTTCTTTTGTGAAACCTCAGGGTCCCCAAATTTCAATATCACAGCATCTCAAAACGAACAAGCGACGCAGGATGCCTGGGGCTATGCTATATTCCCCTTAAAAGGATAAAGTCAAAGAGGGCGACTTGTGAACAATTCATCCTGACCTAAGACCGAAACTTTGTAGAACATGCGAACAAAATCAGTCCAGTCAGCCTAGCAAACTTATGCAGAGTAAATCTTTCAAATTATATAGAAATGATTGACTAATAATATCCATGGAAGAGAACTAGTAGTCCTGGGTCATGGCCTCGCCCTGTGGTAACCATTTTATTGATCTATATCTCGTCGAGGCTCTTGAGCGTTTTTTTTCTATACAGGGAACCCGCACCTTTATATAATTATAATAAAATCAGAATTGGTGACGTTGGCTATATTCGACAAGGTCGATTCCATCTCCTATTTAGCGCTGCAATGCCATTAGGAGATAGGAAACTGGGCCTGGATGTTCCTCCAGACTTTGTGCCTTTCGATCCTGGCCCTATAGTCAGTAATCAGCCCCGTCTACCTGGAGCGCTCCACGCCGATTACATCGAGTTGAAAGGAGCAGTCCTTAACGCTTCATCTAATCTGTAAGTTCTATCAGGCAGAGCCACTGGAAAAAATAAATCGGAAAGCATGTTGATAAAACTGTTTAGAAACTGCGTTGATGTTGGGACGAAACTTCAGTTTGAGACGTCAAGCAGGAAAGGAGCAATTTTAGTCACGAAATACAAAACTTTTCGCGAAGATGCAGAACGTTTAGGACGGTTCAAGGAGCACATGCTGCAACATCACCGATCTTGGGTCGATCACGCGAATAAGCTTGGTCATATGGTTGAACTACAAGATATTCTGCTTGTAACAGGTTATGACATGACGTTTGATTTTGCGATGATCGCATTCTCTTCCAATTCTGGACAAATTGGTATCGAATTTTCGGCCGATGTGCCTGTGGTCGGTTCAGCGTCGGCAACGGTTTGGGGGACATGGCGTACTTCCATGTCTGTGCACCACAATTGTGGTCCTCAACGTCAAGACCCGCATGGAGAGCGTTTACTAGCAGATAACAGTGATTCATCGGCTGCACTTCCCGAATATAATCAATGCGTCTTCCTGCGAGGTTACCGCATCCACAGACGAGCAGGCCTTATCCCCAAAGTGATACGAGCGGCCGCCGGTCCCCACGACCTTGGGCCAGGACACCGTTTTGACGAAGCAGGCCTACAGGTGGATTGCAGTAGCAATAGCCTGGATTCTGATCCTGAGATTATAGCTGTCCCCGACTCTCAAGTGCGTCATCTCGGCGTTCTCTTCGGCGAGATGCTAACCATCATGTAGTTTATTGATCCTTTGAAGCCAATTTTTGACTATGTGTTTCAGGTAGCCTATCGGCTTCTTGTCTCATTTAATAGAAACATGATTCATGAACAGAATTCAATTGCTGAAATGGCCATTATGCACGACTCCGATCTATATAACATTCTCAAGGTAGTTGTGATGAAGATTTTACCATGGTTTTCCTAACATATTGAAAGCAGTTCACATGCATCTCACGACCAAAGATATAGATGACATTGTGGCAGGATTAAACCCTCGAATGGTCAACATTGGACTTGATGGAGGTATGAAAAATGTCTCGACTGCCTTCTCTCTTTCTTTAAGATAGTATCATCTTTCAGTCGCTTCAATCTCGATTATTCCTAAGCAAGGTTAGCAACCATTCTATCTGTTTTTGAAGATCGGCTATGATACCTTTTATTTTTAGAGTCGTGTGGTACCACTAACATCGAAGTCGCTTTGCTAAAAGATGACCCAACACTCACCCTAGAGAACGTGTTATCCGATGGGTATGGGTATAACTATGGGTACGGATCGGATGAACGAGGTGTCGAGCAGAAGGGAAAGGGGAAGGAAGGCGAGCGGGAGAGGGACTGGGGGGGTGTGCTGAGAGAGGTGGGGGTCCAGACACAGGGTGTGAGAGAGAGGATGGTGGGTAGGGGGAAAAGGGGTGCAGGGACAGCTGTTGACGGGGACGTGAAGAGGGTGGGGAGACCTCCGTGAGTCATAGTTTCGTTTTCGTTTTCTATTCTTTTCTCTTTTCCGTTTTTTTTCTGTCTCTTTAAAATTTAAAAAACAGGACAGGTTTATTTTAAGGACAGGTTTATTTATTTATTTTTATTTCTCTTTTTTTTTTTTAAAAAAAACACGAGATTCATGGCGTTGACTACATCGCACACCGTTCACCGCGCACAGATCCTACGCTGAACTCGTCAGCCGGAACTATGGAATGGATCAGATTATCTTGCGGTTGCTTCTGACGCAGTTGAGGGGCGTTGAGATTGTTGAAGACGGTGACAAGGGTCTTGAGTTGCTGGGGAGTCGGAGTGTGATGGATATGCTAAGGAGAGGAAATATGATGGGTCTGCTGGAGAGTGGAAGTGGGGATTTGCAGTTGAGCACGAGGGCAGGAACGGGGACGGATGTACAGTGGGATGGAAGAAGTGAGGAACATGCTAGGAGTGGGGACGTGTCGAGGACGCCATCCCAGGATCGGGTTCAAGGTCAAAATCGGATGCGGCAGGACCAGAACTTGAAAAGTCGGGGGCAGATCCAGATGCAGCAGCAGCAGGTCAGGGTGCAACACTCGAGGCAGAAACCAAACACAAACACAAACGCCACAGGAAAAGCGAAGGTAAATGTTGGATACACCTATCCTAACGTTGGGGGACTTTCGCAACACCAGCAATCCAAATCCCAGTCCCAGTCCCAGTCTCAATCGTCGCCTCACCCCATCCCTGTTGTCCCATCACAATTTCCGATTGCATCGTTATCGCAACCACAAGCCCCTTCCCAAACACAAATTTCTATCTCATCACAAGTGCCCTCAGAAGTCCCGGCACCCTCCACACCGGCACTGAACCTCCCGCTCCCTCCACTCCCGGCCCCGTGGGACAGGCGGACCCCGAGGGACGAGGTGGAGCGGCTTGTGGACACGTGGATCGGGAAGGCGAGGGCGTGGGTTGGGAGGGCTATTGAAGATGTTGGGGGTGCGGGAGACAAGGGTGGAGGTCAGGAAGGGATTAGAGGTGGTGTTGGAGTTGAAGGAGGAGCGGGTCCAGGGATTGATGCAGGGGAGGGGAAGGGAATGGGAAAGGAGGAGCATGAGAACGATAATGAGAATGAGAATAAGGAGTGGGATTGGTTGTTGAGGAATGGGAGCGGTGAGTAATATTTTTCTTCTTTCCTTTCATCTCCTTTCATTCCTGGAGGGTGGGGGATATTCAAACCTACTATCATTCATCATAATTGCCCAATCAGGTGCCGGTGCCAGTCGTGAGGACAATATGCATGAAGAAGAAGTAAGAAGAAGAGAGAGAGAAGCTGGTGCCCTGGAGCGTAGGGGTATGGATGAGCGACGACGTACAGGGACAGGGACAGGGACAGGAATGAAGATTGGCAACAAAACACGTTCGCCCGTGCCGTTACGAAGTAGAGGTGCGAATTTTATTTATTTATTTTTTTGAATACTAATTTGCTGAAATGCGATATTGATTTCTGACGTTTGACGTTGGCACGTTACAGGATTAGGAAAAGAACAAGGATTAGGGCTTATTAATGTGAGTCAAGAAGAGGATGGTGGGGGGGGAGGCGCCAGGGCAAGCGGTGGTGATGTGGGGACGCCGCGTGGTCTGAACAACAGCTCGGCACCTAGGGATGGAAGTGGAGATGGTGGAAACGACAAGAGCAATCCCCGAGGGTCCGGCAATAACGTTAATCCCACCGTCATCAACATCACCACCATGGCCACCACTTTCAATTCCACGACGACGACAGCGGCCACTTCAAATACTAACCCGCACCACCACCGGCTGCACAAAGGGCAGACCAAGACCAAGACATACTCGGAGTACGGAGGCACTCGGTCTGGTTCTGTGGAGCCGTTTGTTGATGGTGCCCAAGGCAGGGCTGGGGGCTCTGGAGGTTCTGGCCCAGGTGCGGGGGTGGGTGCCGGGGTGGGCGTGGACGTAGGTGAGGGCGAACGGGTGCCTGGTGAATGGGTCCCTGTTGATCATCAAAGTCGAGGGAGCGGTGGAGAAGAAGCAGGAATGTGTGGAGCGGGAGTAAGGAATCATAGAGGGGGCGGGCTGGAACTTGGTGCAGTCGTGGGTGCGGGGTTGGATGAGACGCCGGAGATTGTGGCGGAGGGACTTGTGAGTGAGAGGGAGGAGGAGGAGCTGTTTAAGTTGTGAGTGTTTTTATTCTTATTTTATTTTGGTGATGGGGGAGGGGAACCTTTGGAAGGTGTTTCGAGAATGAAATTTTGATTTGAGTGTGCTTATGTTTTTTTTTACTGTTTGGGATAGGTTCTATGATAAGATGAATGTGAGTGTGGTTTTTTTCGCTTCCCTTTTTTGCTTGGTTTTTCGTTTAAACTCACCGAAATTGCCGATCCTTCCATTCTTGATAATGCAATCCAATTCACTGCAACACGTCCCGACATGCTCCTCACGCTCGTGCTAACGACATCATTCGTTCTCGTGCTGTCACACACTCGAACAAAAAACACCCTATGCGACCGACTCGCTCGAACAACTTCTCACACACACTATTCAACCAACATTCGCTTTTACATCCAACGTTCCTTACGCCCCGTACCTAGATCTTCTTCTCCGTGTGTGACCCTGCGATCCACACCCCCGCGCGGGTAAGACTTGCGAGTGGGTTTTTGTACACGGCTAGTGAGTTGCCTTTATTATTATTATTAATTTCCTCTCCTTTCTTTGTCTTGGTACCCGACCAGAGATATGAGGTTGTTGTGATTATCATTATGATTGTTTTCTTTTTTGATCTCGATGTTCATTGGAACTGACTGTTGTTTACTCCTTTTTTTGCCATTGCTTGTGGTCGGCCACTCCTCCCGCCTCTATAACCATTTATTTCCTCAAAATGTCAAATACTCTACTGCTTCATCACTCAACCCCTCCCAGTCTGCACTGTCGCTTCCCGCCACTACACCCACCGTCCGGATCTCTACCCACAGCTCCTTCAGGCCGCGAAGCGCGCCGCCGGCGCTGCGCTCAACGGCCCCAAGAACGTCGAAACAGTACAAGCCTACCTCCTCCTCGGCGTATATCCCCCCCCCTCAAAGTCGTTCAGGGAAGATAGAGGGTACCTCTACTTGGGCATGGCTATCAGGTGCACGCTTCCCATCCGTCGTGGGGTTACACACGATCATGGCCCCAATCCCTATGAGAGATTATTTCTAACGGTAATAATAATATCACACATACTCTAGACTTGCCACCGACCTTGAATCTACCTCCCCGCCTCGTCGAGACATGTCGCGCGGTCCTCGTCCCGCCTGGAAATGCAGACGCAACATCTCTCGACGCTTCCTCCTGCGGAGGAACACGAGCGCGTGCTCCTCTCGCGCGCGCGTATTTGGCTCAACTGTTTCTGCGTGGACCGGTCGATCTCGACACAGCAGGGAAAGCCGTCTGCGATCGCGAGATGGGGACCTGTGCTCAAGGCGCTGCCGCCTCACCTAGAAAGGTGGTGGCGGAGCTCGCAGTTTAATTCTGTGCAGGATTTCCATATGTGCGCATATGCAGATTTGTTGCTTGTGGTGAGTGAGTGGGTTTTTGTGGGTTTTGATTTGGTTTTGGGGGCAGTTTATTTTACGCTGTTTCGTGCCTCTCTTTGTTTCTCTTGTTTGTTTTTTCGAGTTTTCATTGCTTTGGCAGAGATTAACGTTTTTGGAACTGGTATAGCTTTCAGACTTCCATGATGCTGTGTACTTGGATGCGTACGGTTCTGATGGTGTGTAAAAGGTAAGAGGGAGGGGGTTGTACCTGCAGCGCACACTCAGGGTGCTAAGCACACAACATTAGCTTTTGGATTTGAGCTTGGTACAGTTGTTTGCGGACAAGATTACAGCTGTTGGTGACCACTGGCAGTTCCTCGTCGAGGAACACTTCGGGAAGCGTGAGTAATGCACTACTAGTAAAAAGTTAGGGTGGGCTCAAGATCGTTCCGTACTAGGGAGCGACCCTGTCTTGACGATGCGGGATAACCTGTGGCCTTTGTCAGTCCTTGCTCCCAGCCCTCTTTCCCTGTCCCTCGCACATTCTGGCTAATGTCGTTATCCTTATAAGCCTTGTCTCATATGCGAAGCTCGTTGTGTTATTCATCGGACTTCGCGACGGGATGCGGCAGGGACTGAAACATAACAATCCCTTCTCGGATCAATGCGTCGCCGCTGCCTACGAGATCCTCACACAAATGGTGGACAAGTTTGCCAAGCTCGGCTGTGAGTTTTACTGTTCTTTTGTTCTTTGTGTGGAAAGATCTGGCATTAACAGAAAAGTCAAGATATGCGGTATTGCGTCGAGGAATACTTTGTGTTCATGGGTTTTGCCGCGGCGTTTTTGCTCAAGGTGCGTTTTTAACCGTCCCTCTCTTTGCATGCCATACATCTCACACGGGGATCTTTTCCTGTGCACAGATCCTGCGCCCGACATTCTCGTTCATGATGCGTCCAGGACGAGAACAGGAGATTACGCAGCTCGTACAACATCTCATCGACCTGCTTGGCTCGGACGAAGTCGCCATAGATAACGGACACACCCCTAAGCTGTATTCACGATTTTTGGCGGACGTTCTTGCTAAGCATCAGCGAGCCAAGGCTGCCAGGGAGTCGGGTGCGGGTGCAGGGACTGGCGGCGACGTGAATGTTAATCTCACAACCACCACCACCAATGCCCAGTCCAAGGCCAACCCTTCTATGCCAGAGAACCATCATGTACCCTCTTACGGCGCGATGGGTGTTACGCCCAATGTCTTTCCCCTCATCCCCTCTCAAAACGATCATTCCATTGAAATGGATATCTCTATTCCCGACGCGGCACCCGTCTCGACCTTCAGCCCGCAACACACGTTCTCTTTCCCTGCGCCAACCCCCTCCCACCAGAACCTCGCCTTCATGGATGTGGACCGGCCCTTGCCGGCAACTAACGACCCGATGATCAGGGACGCAGACATGATGCATGCAAGCATGGTACCGTTGACGGACCCAGCGTTTTGGGAGCATGGTGCGTTGCCTGGGTTTTCGTGGATGACGAATCCTGGGGCGTGGCCGTCGGCTGTGGATGCTTCATTTGTTGACGGGGAACTTGAGAATTGGAGTCCGAATGCGAACGGGACCCAATATACCCCTTTATAGCTGGTTGTTCGCTGTTGTTCACAATTTCTGCTCTCTCTTTCTTGGCTTTTAAACTGAATTTATGATGAAATTAGGGGGGTTTTTTTTTTGGCTCTTTTCTTTTGTTTCTTTTGTTTTCTTCTTTGTTTGTTCCGTCCTTTTTTCGCTGCTTTGTTGAGGGAGAAAACTTCCTCTACTTTTGCTTGAATTAATTTTCTTATGGTTCTTTGCAATTTGTATCATAAACGGGATAGGGATGTTGTACAAGGGAGTATGTCATAAGAATATTTAGATATTACAGTATAGTAGACTTTCTTGATACAGGATACCTTCTTGATACAAATTGATTTTCCAAGGTTTATTCTCATTCCTGTGATACAGGGTGAATCTATTATATATAAGCAACATTTCAGCCAAACCACATAAGGGAGGGAGAAGAATTGCATTCAGAAGGAATTTATTTTCATCTAAAATTTACTCAATTTTGATAACATACAATCTTAAATCAGTGATTGCTCAATTTTTCTGAGGGATGTTGTCATAGAGTGTTCACATTAGGGAAGCTATGCATCTCCTATTGCTAATTACAAAAACTCCAAGTGGGATTTGACTTAAATTGACCTTAATCTGACCACAAAGATATTGGGGCTACCAAAGCATAACATGCAACATGCTAATAATACAAAGAAATGGATGACTAATCACAACGGGCTGCAAATTCCATGCACAGAGAATTAGGTGTCACACTTGTATCCAGAACCTATTGCTGAAAGCCCTATAAACTGTACGTGGCAGTGTTGTCTCAGCAAATGTTCGCTGGACAGGTCTGAAGTCCAGAGTAAGTGGCTGACTATATTTCTAGATATGTGTACAGTACCTGAAGTCTGGAGTAAGTAGCTGAAGTGATGCTTGACTCTATACTCTGCTATCTATGAGCTATGGTGCAAACAGTGCCAAAGTATCCTACTCGGTGTGTCTGCAGTATTGGTGAGTCATGTTGTTTAACACCCCCCCTTGATGAAGTAATTCTGTGGTTCACAACTTCAGTCCCAGCTGTGCTCTAAAATTCTCAATTGCTATGCATGGCAGTGGTTTTGTTAGGATATCAGCGAGTTGATCGGATGTGGGGATATAGATTGGTGCGATTGCTTTTGCTTCAACTTGGTCTCTGAGCCAGAAGTATTTGAGGTCCAGATGCTTCATACACCCATGGTGTTCTGGGTTCTTTGATATGGTAAGTGCAGATTGATTGTCAATGAACAGTGTAGATGGTTGGTCAACCAGGTAACCAAATTCTCATAGGATATTACAGGTCCACATGACAGCTTTTCCTGCCTCAACAGCTGCAATACATTCTGCTTTGGTGGACGATAGGGTCACAAATGGCTGTAACCAGCTCCTCCAGTCAACTGCACCAGCTCCGACACATATAACATAGCCACCTGTCGACCGCCTGTTGTCCTTATTTCCACCATGGTCAGCATCAGTGTAAGTCTGGAACAGTTCATTTCCTTTGTTTTCTGGTCCATAGACTAACTTGTAGTCCATGCTCCCTTTTAGGTACTGTAGCAGGTGTTTGACAGCAACCTAGTGCTATTGACCAGGGTTATGGTTGAAATGCCCTAGGACTCCTACTGTCAAGCATTGGTAATGCCAAAGATGCAGATGGGGAGTGGCCAAGTCCTGCAGGCTGAAAGTAGTGGCTTTGGCTTCAACGTACTCGTGCGTTGCACCCTACTTTCCATGCATGCCACCAATTTGGAACAGGGGGGGTACTTGGGGAGTGCCGAAAGTGCCAGCCTGAGTGGAGGACTTTACAGGGAAAGGGAAGGTAAGGGGCCTAAGCCTAGTTGACACCCAGAATGAGGAAGTATGTACATGCATGTCCTACTTATATAGGTTAAGAAGCAACATGTGGAATAAGGAATGTGGGACAATAAGGTATGCAGAGCATGTGGGGGTATTGTCCACAATAAGCAAAAATAGAATGAAGGAATGTAAACGGGGGTAGAACAATAAACAATAGAATAATAGGAATGTGGCCAAGGATAGGACAATAGGGAGTGACCAACTATAAAACAATAGGGTTGTGGCCGAGGATAGAACAAGGACAGGATGTCCCAAGGTAAGAGGGGTCGAGGATTAAGGAGCAGACGGGGTGGGTTTAATGGATGGTGAATGAGGTAAAGTGGATGAGGGATGGGAATGAGGAATGTGGATGGTGTCAAGCCCATGATACTGAGCTCCGGTTCACTCGGTAGTACTGACCGATCGACCCTTACCGTCCAATTCCACACACCAGTGACAAGTCATTCCTCACTAGTACATGGTCTCGGCTCAGTACATTTGGCTCATCATTTGGTTCACTTTCCTCATCTCACCCCCTCTATTCATTGTTATTCTTCCATTCCCCTTCTTTCCCTGTAGCTGTTCCCCTTTGGGACATTTACTACTCACCTATTATTCGGTCATGGCCCTATTGTTTTATATTCAGCCATTTTTCATTGTTCTATTCTCACTCACTCTTTTGTTCTCGGTCATACCTCATTGTTCTATTATCGTCCACATTCCTTGTTCTATTCTTGATCATTGTGGACAATACCTCCACATGATTCTTCATACCTTATTGGTCTCCATTCCTTGTGCCACCCTGTTCCACATCTCACTTCTTAACCTATATAAGTAGTGAATGTATGTAGATGGTTCTTTGTTCTGGAAATCAACTAGGTTTACACCTTCTTGTCCTCCCTTCTCCTGTCTAAAGTCCTTTACTTGGGCCGACACTCTCGGTACTCTCCCGGGTATCTCTTTGTCCCAAATTAGTGGCACGCACGGAAAGTAGGGTGCAATGCATGAGCATGTTGAAGCCAAGCCACTACGACCAGCCTGCAGAACTTGGCCGCTTCCCACCAGCATCATGAAGCCAGCACTATTACTAATGCTTGGCCCACACATTGTCGGCAGTACCGGTGCCTGACAGATGGTAGATGTGCTGAGCCAAGACTGGCACACCAAGTGACTTGCATGTGGCTTGGACACTTGTGCATGGACATAGACTGACTGCTTGGTCGGCACTGCTGAATTACCGGAATCTCGGTATGTGTACTTGACACCTACCACATATGCAATATTAGGGTGAGTTGTAGTTGCAAGGTACATGAGAGAGCCAACTGCAACCAGATAGGGAATGGTTTTCATTTCCTCAAGTTTATTTTCAGTTTTGGGACACATGTCAGAGGTGAGTGATATGCTGGGATTCATTGGTATAGATACTGGCTTGCTATCTGACATCTCAAATCGGTCCAGTATATTGATAATATATTGTCATTGTGAGAGCAACACTGTTTGTTTTAACCTATCATGAGAGATGTGGATCCCAAGGAGGAATTTGGTAGGACCAAGATCACGCAGCTTGAAATGGGACTTGAGCTCATTGACTACCTTATTGTTCTCTGCCAGGGAGGTACTTGCAAGTGATATATCATCAACAAAGACTGGGGCAATGATCTTGGTGTCTCCTCGAGTGTAGATGTATACTGCCTGGTCTGCCTCACAGCGCAAAAAGTTCATGGTGGTCAGGACTTTATGTAGTCGAGCATTCCAGTTCCTCACTGATTGCTTTAGGCCATAGAGCAGTTTGTGAAGACGGCAGACTTTGTTCTTGCTTCCCTGATGGTATCCCTCTGGTTGTCTCATGTATATGACCTCTTCGAGTTCTTTTCCAAGCAGGAAGGCATGTGAGATGTTGATGGACCTGAGGTGTAGGTTTTTCTTGGCCACTAATGTGAGAATCAACCTGAGCAATGCTGGGCAGTATACAGGTGAGAAAGTTGCATCCTCAGTACAGTATGGGACAAGCAAACTCAACCAATTTGGTTTTGAGTGATCACAAATTTTTTGGGACAAACTGATGTTAGATTCAGATTCAGAATGTCAAAATACGTCTAAAAAACATGTTCTGAAGTTTTTCCCATGAGTTTTAAAAGTGGCCAAATTTTTGGGCCTTTTCATTGTAACCTTTCACCCCAAATCTTGATATCATGAGGTAAATTTTAGTTAAGTATAACTTCAATTGACATCATGGCTTGTGCAGTAACTATACAATGCTTGGTTTGCTTTCTGACAGCCCAAGCAGGTCTGCAGGGGAAGATATCTTACTCCAAACGCTGCTTAATTCCAATGTATCTCTTATCAAATATTGTCTCCTTGGAGGTAATTTACTACCTTTTTCCAAACTCAAGTGTCTTGAGATGAACACTTCCACAGGTACTCATGACTTTTATTTCTTTTCTGGCCCAAGTCCACAAAAAGTCATTGAGCAATACTCTCAGCTCATTGGTACACAGACTTGGGTTCCAGCATGGGCATTTGGATCCCACCTTTGCAGGTACTGCTACTTCCTCATCTTCATTTCCTGAGAAGTTGCTTTAATATCACTTTTTGACTCATCTACTCATCGAGGTGTCCAAAGAGATGATAAGAGATAAGAGATACATTAGAATTAGGTGGCATTTGGAGTAAGATATCTTCTCCTGCAGAGCTGCTGGAATTTCAATTACCCAGTTTTGAAACACATGTTGCTGCTCACCTGAAAAGAAAAACCCCATGCGATGACAAGGAACTGGTTGCCTCATCAAACTGATGTTCAAGGTATATAGGATGAGAGCCATATCTGTGAAAAACATAGTGACAAATCAATGAGTGTTTGAAGATAACAAGTTACCTCACTTACATATTTTGATTCAAGGGATCAGCGACATCTCTCACCCAGAGTGTTTGAGTGGTTCCAACACCACCATAGATGCCAATGTCTCAGCAAATGCCACTACTAGCAATCACTTTGCCTAAGCCATAGACATTTGCTCCCTTCGGAAGGGCAGAAGCCAACTATACATGCACTCAACCTCTATGAAAGACATGATTACTAAATTCATCACGCACCTGCAAGTATTGATCCTCAAATACAAGTGCAAAACTGTCTAGTGTGGTTGAGTTATCAATCATAGAATTGGGGCAGGAATTGGAGTAGACAGAAGTGATGTGATATGGGTATCAAACAGAGGCATGGCATCAGGAGCAGACCACCGAGTAATCCAGAATGCAAAGGGTTTTGCATTATGTCCAGTAATGTTTTTTGTTTGTGTTTTGGATGCCAGCCAGCAGGCATTATACAGCATCTCAAGGCTAGGGGAATAGCATGGGTTAGGGTAACCTGCATGGGTCACCGCATCGGGTGCCCTTTGGTTTGGGTGTGGGTCAAGCCAAGAGCACCCGTGACCTGGCCCAACCCACCACCTCAACTATGTACGCACGTACAACATGCACATGCTGCACACACACACGTACGATACGACTATGCCGTATGCGCACACGTATGACACAAACATGCTGACACCAATACGCCGCGTGCGCATGTGCCAACACCAACATGCCATATGCGCATGCACTGACACCAATGTGCCTTACGCTCACACATATGACACGCACACATACGGTGCATTCATGTCATACATTGCGTGCGCATATGGCGCATTCATGTCATACATTGCGTGCGCATATGACGCATTCGTGTCATACATTATACCCACGTACGGCGCATTTGTGTTGTACATTGCACCGTTGCTGGTGCGGTGCACACCCGACACCCATCAACCCATGGGAAAAAACCCATGGGTTGACGGGTTTGGGTTTCCCATGGGTTGGGTGCAGGTCACCCACATTTGACCCATGGGTGACCCATGCCATTCCCTACTCAAGGCCGGGTAATGATTGTGCCAGAGTTGTATTTATTTGTTTATGAGTTGGTATATAGTTATTTTTTCACAATTTTACTGGAATCATACACTACTCAATCATAGCTATTGATTGCACATTTTTTTAATATTTTTCGGTTTTTTTTGGGGTATGGCCAAAATTTTGACATGTCTAAAATAAAAATAATTTTAGAAAAAAAATTGGCTTGTTACATTGACTTTATTTTGATGTTAGATACTTCATTTAATAGTCTACTACTATCAATTTCAATGAGCTGATTTCACCAGAAAATTGGGTCAAAATTTTTGGTTGAGTTTGCTTGTCCCATACTGTATACTCAAAACCTGGCCACTGATTAAACTCTTTGGCAACAACCCGACTTCTCCTACGCTTGATCGACCCATCAGATTGGTGTTTGAGGTGAAATACCCATTTAGAGTCAATTCCTTTTGCATCCTTGGGGAGTTCAACATAGTCCCATGTGCAATTCTCAAGGTGAAAGTTTATCTCCTCATTTGTAGCTTCCTGCCATTGCTG
>QLPI01003143.1:0-39494 GCA_003314275.1 Chroogomphus rutilus | reverse complement strand
AGAAGCGGATATGGTGATGATGGCAACTTTGTACAGTAGTTCAGAGAAGTTATTGGACAATCTAATTTATTATCTCCTCAGTGTAGTCAACCACTCAGAATATATTCAAAGAATATACCTAATTTATTATCTTACAGATGAAAAGAAAGAAAGTCAGTCGAAATATTATGTGAACTACAGTATTTAACTCACCTCCTCAGTGTAGTCAACCACTGAGGAGGAAAGCATACACAGGTGATGTTTCACCCGCATGTATCCTACAACCGGCTCCAGACCCTATCGAAGGTTTGAGCCAGGCTGCCGGTCCCTATCCAGGGAGCTGGCCATGCACGTTGTGCAGTGCATGTGTAAGCGCGCATGAGTACATACAAAACGAAGAATAACTCCCTCAATATTGAGGGTAAAAATACAAAATAATAATCAAAATTTTCAGAATGAAAAAGCACACAGAATGGCACAGAAATCAATATATAAATACAATATATTGAGATTGGTCTCTCAGGGGTGAGATGCAAGTTTGCACCCTATAACGGAAAGGGTTGGAAAGACAGGAAGCGCCGGGGGCCTAGGACTGTTCTCCATATTAGGTAGTTTGAGTGGTTTGAGGTTGCAGGGACTTGGCTTCAACTTATGTGTTGCATCCTCCTTGATCGTCTGTCTCTAATTTCGGAAATTCAGAAAGTTTACCAGAACTGAATCGGAAACTACGACACAGAATTAAGTCAATATTTGTACTGGTGAATAGTCCAGTTGACTGGTGTCTTATATACATGTATCTAGGCCTTGTACTAACTTTTTCCAAGTAAAGACAAGGGGAGGAAAGAGTACAAGGGGCTAATACAGAACAAAGAACAAGGGAGTGAGGTACGCGATGATCCTGCACATCGTTTATCAAAAGAGTGGAACCTTGGCCTCGGAATCTTCAGAGGTTTGGGTTTGCGGAACCTTGGGTTGGTACAATGGAATTTGGAAAGCGATTTTTCAGGCTTTGGATGGTCGGAAAGGTCCCAGAAATGGTGCAGGTGGTTGTGGGGATTAATGTGGGTTTATTGGTGGCATGGGCCATAACAATTGTGGTCCATCAGGACATCTCATCGCTTCTTTGAAGGTCTGAGGGTCTATGTGCCATATTGATAAGGCTGCTCCAGTTTCTTGAGTCCTACCCTCTTGCTCTTCACCTAGTTGATGTTTGTTCTCTATCTGTGCTGGTTCCCATACCCTCCACCACTCTCTTGGTAGTACACCTGAATTTGTCCATGGATTTGCAGTTTGTCATTCTAACAATGATGCTGGTGACCTTGGTTGTGATACTATTACCTTGGTTGGAACTGGGGATATTGCCTCCAATGGTGGTTCAGTTTCTGATGGTGTTTCTAGGTGGAACGGTGAGCCTTCAAGTGTGTTAGGAGTTGGAGGCATTAGTAGAGGTGCATTTGTTGTCACCTCTAGACTATCTGGTTCCATTTCATTGTTATCTAGGTCCAGGACTGTTTCTACTGGGGCATGGTATTTTGACTCAACTAGCGGCGATGAGGGATTCACCTTTGGTTAGTTCCAGGTGAGTTTCAGTCAAGGGAAGTATCTCTCATCGAATTCAGCTTGCTCGCTAATGATGATTTGTCTAGTGGCAGGATTATAGAACTTCCATGCTTTGAAGCTATCTGGATAGCCAATAAACACACATTTTTCCATATGTGAGCTATTTCCTGTTCACTTGTCCTTTTGGATGTGTACATAGGCAGAACACCCCCATACCCTGAGATTTGCAATATCAGGCTTTCACTTGTGCCATAGTTCATAAGGGGTTTTGCCTGGCAGTGCATTCATTAGGCATTTGTTTTGCATGGTTACATATGCATCTGCTGCTTCTCCAAGGAACAATGGTGGCAGCCCAGCTTCATAGAGCATTGCTGTGGCATGTTCCTCAATAGTTCTATTTGCATGTTCTTCTGCCCCATTTTGTTGAGGGTGATTGCACACGGTGTGGAGATGTTCAATACCACATTCATCAGTGAAGGTAAGGAACTTGCTTGACATGTATTCCCCCTTTATCATCAATCATAGGTTTTATTTTTTGGTTCCAGTGGGTTTCAACCTTTGCTTTGTACAACTTGAAGCTTCAAAAGCTTGGTCTTTTGTGAGAAGAAAATATATCACCCAGTACCAAGAGTAGTCATCGATAAAGACAATCCAGTAATGGAACCCAGAGTGGGTAGTCATTTTGAAAGGACCATGCAGATCGGTATGTATGAGATTAAGTGCATTCTTTGATCTGCTTGATGAGTTTCCAAAAGGGTGAGCATTCATCTTCCTAGCCAGGCAAGGTTCACATATTGAATCAGGTTTTATGGATGCATTTATGTGTATCCCAGTTGCCAACTTCTTGTGGACAATTCTCTTGATGACATTGTACCCATAGTGGCCAAATATCCGATGCCATAAATTCTGATCTGCAGGGAGTGTTGAGATTGTACGATGGGCATGTTCTGTAAACACTTGTGTGGTTCCTGCTAAGAAGGCTGAGTTATCCTCATTTATGTGTCCCATAAACAAGTGTTTGTCGCCATGCAAGAAGGTTATTGTCAGCTTGGTTGATGAGATGTGAATGTCAATCCCACACTGGCGTGTCAAGTGTAAGACAGCAAGTAAATTATTCTGTAACTTGGGCACATGTAAGACACATGTAAATTCCACAGGCCTAACATCTCTTCCAAATATCACTGGATTAAACAATACATTTCCCACACCCTTCGAGTACACAACAGTATTGTCAGCAAGTTAGATTGGGGCTCGAAACTCGCTGTAGTTGTGGATCCAGTAGTGGTATGGCATCATATGAGACATGGCGCCTGTGTCTAGGTTCCATACGTCAGTGCTTTGTGGTATGGCAACTGTCTTGGAGAGGAGACTTGTGTTTTCGGAAAATTCAGTCACTGTGGTTCCGCTCACTGGTCCTGTGGGTATGTTGGTGAATGCAATAGTCGCAGGGGCTGCAGTCTTGGTTGAAGTTGCAGGACTGGTACTCAAGTTTGATGAAACATTTGTCATGCGGGCCTGTCTTGGCTTTCGTGCTTCAGTCTTTGCCACACTGTATTTTCTGCACTGGGGCAGGGTGTGATTCTTATACCCACAAAAGTCGCAGCTGACATTTGCTGAAGTGTTGGTAGTGAGTGCCATTGTAGGCATCAGATTTGTAGGTGCTATGCTTTGACATTCTTGATTGAGTTGCTCATTCCTGAAAGCTTCATAGATTGCAGCTTTGTCGAGATTGTCAATGAGCATGAGGGAAGAGACATCAGGCAGGGCATGGATCAGAGCCATAGAGAGCATCTCTTTGTCAAGGTCAGCGAGGGTGAAATTAGCCGGGTGAACATCCTGGATAGCACGGCCCTTTTCTTCAATGTGTGCGATGAGGCTCTTAAGTCCTTTGTTTTCTTACTTCCTGATTGATAGTAAGTCGTCGTATGCATTAAATCATGTCCCTGGTTTCTTTGACTGGTTTCCTCATTCAAGCAGCTCCCACATCTTTTTTGGGTCATAGATTTATCCACCAAGGTAGTGCCTTTGGTAATCCTCAATAGACAGGTATATATCTCCTGCTCCTCTGTCGGCTCCCTCTAGCCACTTCAGGTATGTGTCTGGGTCAGACAGTCGTGGTATGTCTTTACTAACTATTCTCCACCATCCTTGTTTAAGACCCCAAGCCATCATCTGGTCCTTCCAGGTGGCATAGTTTCTGTTATTGAGTTTGGTGAGATTCAGCATTGGGTTGGGCATGTTTTGTTGTGGTGGATTAAAGACAAGGTTGGTGCTATACAGTTGCTTTGTAATTCACTAGGGCATGGGGCCCATAACCTGCTGAAAGCCCTATAAACTGTACATGGCAGTTTTGTCTCAGTAAATGTTTGCTGATTGTCAGATGTGCAGGTCTGAAGTCCAGAGTAAGTAGCTGAAGAGCCGGTTGACTCCAGACTCCACTATCTATGAGCTACGGTGCAAACAGTGCCAAAGTATCCTACTCAGTGTGTCTGCAGTATTGGTGAGTCATGTTGTTTAATGCCTATACCTGTGACATTTTGACCTATTCCACAAAATAATTCACTCTGTTGCAACAACAGCTTTTTTGCCCCTATAATATAGAGCAAAAATGTTCTCAAGACACTTCTTAGCTGTAATTTAATTTTTTTTTAAATTTAATCTACAAAATTTTGAGCTAAAATTGAGCTTGACTGAAATCTGTATCAAGGAACTATATGAGGGACTTGATTTGAAATATATTTACAAATAACTCAGTCAAAGTAACTCCATCAAAGTTACCAATTCCTACATGTAATGAATATGATCTGTCATTCTTTGGTTCTGTTAAGTCCATGTGTCAGGCGCTTCCAAAGGGATTATCCGGGTCAGCGTGAAGGTCTGTAACGGGGCCGAGGACCGAAGACGGGAATTGGATGGACTACGAACGGAGACGGAGGCACCGGGAACTTAGAGCAGGTCGCGGAATGGTACAATCCGGTTACTGAGGTGTTCGAGGTCGAAGGGACTTGGCTTCAACTTATGTGTTGCGCCCTCCTCGATCGTCTGTCCCTAATTTCGGAAAGGAGACGGGAGTTTACCGGAAATGAATCGGAAACTGGTGGGAGACTAAATCGATATTCGTACTAGCGAACAGTCTAGTCGACTGGAAGACTATATACATGCGACTATCCTTGTACTTTCTTTGCCGGTCATAAAACAAGGAGGAAGGGAGTACAAGGGGTCAGTATAAAGAGAAAACAAGGGAGTGAGGTACGCGATGGTCCTGCGCGTCGGCTATCAAGGTAACGGAACCTTGACTTTGGAGTCTTTCGGAGGTTCGGAATTGCGGAACCTCGGAATGTATGTCGGACATCCGGAAATCGGTTGTTCAGGCTTTGGTCGACCGGAAAGGTCCTGGAAACGGTGCGGGTGGTTGTGGGGTTTAATGTGGGTTTGTTTGGCTGCATGGGCCATAACAGGTTCCTTTACATCAAGAATTACGTGCTAAAGTCAATCCAGCAAGGTACAGTGTATGGAACAAGACTGGTTTTTGTTGGGGGTTTGCTCGCAGTGTCTAGTTAACAGCTGGTATATATGATAACTGATAACTAACAAGGTAAGAACTGTCAGAGTACTAGTATTGCATCTTACTGTTTTGTCACTCCTTGCAAGGCTTGAAGAGTAGAAACTAGTGAAATATTGGAAAGTGAATGTGGGATGTAACTTTTCAAGAAGCAGTCCACTTTATATACAACCTTGTCAGTACATATATACCCATATAAGGGCTATAAGATTACTACAATTTTTAAAATGTTTTAAAATATATATAAGTCTGATATATAGTCTGATAAATGTATAGAAGAGTCAAGTGCAATTTCAGATTACTGCATAAGCTACAAGACTGATTCACCTTATATATATTAGCAAAATTGCATTAGTCTTGTTAGTACATATATACTCATACAAGAACTACAAGACTATTACAATATATATAAGTATGATATAGTCTAATAAGTGTAGAGATGAGTTGAATGCAATTTCAGATTACTGCATAAGTATTAGGAACCACTATGCCAGCATCCCCCACTATTCAGACCAGCTGTAGTCAGCCTAACTCAGCCTCATTTGCCATTTTAGCTATATACTCAATCAGCCTTTGAATTCAGTGCACCTCGCATATTCAGCCTATTCCATCTTGGCATCATATGCAACACTTAATTATGCTCCACTTATTATGTCTGTCCTCTACATGCTTGCACATCCGTTCTCAGTATTTCTATTGACCACTTTGTCATTATGACTTTTGATATTTCCTTTTATGTTCCACTCCACTTTCCTTATTCACATTTCCACTCTGTCATTTCTATTTCTGATATCCAATCTGTTGCTATGTTCCTTATAGGAGAACTCTGCTGGGTATCAGGATGATACATCATCCTACACTGTCACAGAAGAGATCAAGATTGGAACATACAGTGGGTCAAAAAAACTGCCCCAATGTTTGTGAATTTTAGAAAGATTGATATTTTGTGAAGGAATGACACCAGCAAAGGTTCTGTAAATTTCACATGATATACTAGAACATGTTGGCTATCTACCAACTTAAGAAATCATGTGAGTCCAATCAAAACTCATTGCTCAATAAATCAAACAAAATAATCACTCATTAGGGCAGTTTTTTGACCCTCTATTATTTTCTCTGATTTTCAATGTTACACACACCAGTAAGGTAGAAGACAAATGGTTTCTGCTATAGTCACGTGACTCAAATGTCACATTCCACCATTTTTCACAAGGATCTGGCAACATTGACAAAAAAATTATTCTGAGACCACAGATCAATGGCATAGAACTATATGTACATGGTCTTGGTTTTACTTTTTGAAAAAAATCACTATTGCAAATGTGGTATATTCAAACTTTCAAACATCTTCCCAAAATTCATAATCATATTTTTAAGCAGTCTGACACTGTAAAATTTTTTTTGGTCACAAAATTTTTGCACTGACATAATATAAGGAAAAATTCCATATATAGAAATACATTCTCACAGATAAGGTAGATGACATATGAATTCCACTAAGGTCACATGACTCAAGTATCATATCCACCATTTTGCACAAGGATCTGGCAACATGCAAGATACTATTCTAGCTGAGTTAGACAAGGCTCATATTGTATAGTGTAGTACAATCATTTTTTCCAAAAAAATTGCCATCTTCTATAGTACCGGACAAGCAAACTCAACCAAAAATTTTGACCCAATTTTCTGGCAAAATCCGCTCGTTGAAATCAATAGTAGACCATTAAATGAAGTATCTAACATCAAAATAAAGTCAATCTAACAAGCCATTTTTTTTCTAAAATAATTTTTATTTTGGACATGTCAAAATTTTGGCCACACCCCAAAAAAAACCGAAAAATATTGAAAAAATGTGCAATCAATAGCTATGATTGAGTAGTGTATGATTCTGGTAAAAGTGTGAAACAAAAGGACTGAACTACTGAAGTACAAGATCTTTATACTACTTTCAAATCTATTAGGAGTTGAATAGATTCCTATAATAGAATGAGAAAGCCGAGGATTGTGAAAAGCGAGAATGGAAATACTATGCCCCAAATAATGATCTCCTCCATGACATTGGAGAGTGACATGTCACTCTGATTCCCAATGGAGTTACCCTAAGGAACATAATAACAGATCGGATATAAGAGACTGAGCGGAATTGCGAATAAATGAAAGTGGAGCAGAACATAAATAAAAGGATATTAAATGTAAATGAAGATGGAATGGAATAGCAAGCATATGGAGTGTGACGTAAATGAGTGGAGTGAATTGACAGGAGCATGTGATGCCAAGATGGATACACGAGGTGCATATAGTCCGTGGGCTGAGGGTGTATAGTTGGATAAGCAAGTGACAGTGTAGTTGGGCTGAGTGGGCTGAAATAAATAGTTGGGCATGCCAGCGTATGGTTCCTGACAGTATCCCCCCCTTACAGCTGAGTCCCACAAGGCCGCAGAAATGAAGTTCTAGAATGGTGGCCCCGTTGGAGTTCGGAAATGTGAAAGCATATAAGAGAAGTCGTGGGGGAGTTTGGGTGGTAACCGTTCACCATAATGGAGCCCTCATACATCAACCCTGCCTATGTGCAGAAGCTAATGGGTCTCTACCCTTCGCCAATCACCACCTATCTCAGAGGTGAAACCACCCTCCCCACCACTGTCCCATCCCCCTCGTCGTCAACCATCGAGCGCAGCCAAGTGCTACTCAAGCAGGAACACATTGATGTACAAGTGCCCTGGACTGAAGAGGCCAATTTGAAAAGTGCAAAGGTGAGTAAAATGTTGCCTTGGAATTGAGTTGTTTACTGATTGCTTTGTTTGCAGTATGCTCGTCTTCAAATGAGGAATGACAAGGGCGACATCAATGGCGTTTTCTGCCGAAAGGTGAGGTTGGGTGAACAAGATGATCGTACACCTTGGTCTCATGGTTTTGTCGTCAAGAAGCCTTGCAGGCACTGCGAAAAGCAAGGCAACACATGCCTAAGGAAGTGGGACTTGGACTTGGACTTGGGTGCGTGTGTGTGGTGTGGTGAGAGAGGAGTAGGTTGTAGCATCAATGAGAGAGGTCATGGTACAAGTAAGAGGAAGGGCAAGGGAAAGGTTAGGGAGTGGAATCCTCAGAATGAGGGAAATCTGAGGTCGAAGAAGCGGTCAAGGGAAGGTACGCTGGAAGAAGAAGATGATGAGGTGGGTCCCTTGAAAAGGCCGAGGTTGGAGCCCAGAGTGCATACTCCCTTATTCCTCCCTGACCCACATTCCTCACTGCCTCCTCCACTGCCTATTCCTCCTCAAGAATCATCCCCTCCACCTACTGTGGCACAGACACCATATATAACCATGTTATCACCATCCCCAGCCCCTCCTATACCGCCACCTCCTCCTCCACCTCCTATGCCATCCCCTCCACCTCCTATGCCATCCCCTCCACCTCCTCCCTCACCGCCTCCTGTGGTTATACCTCCTCCCAGAGTCGTGCCTCCTGCACCTCCTGCACCCTTGCCGGTCATTGCATTGACCTCTGCCCTGCTCATGCTGCAAGTGTCAGTCGATGAACTTTGCAAAGAGGTTGCGGAACATAAGTTCCAATTGTCGGAGAGTCGAATGACAAATGAAGAATTGCAAGGTGAAGTAAGGGACTTGCACATGCAGTTGCAAAGTCAGAGGTTGGAGAGTAGGGAGAGGGAACTAGAGCCACCAAGGGTGCATGGGACTTGGGCCAATTGGGCGATGGGGTCTGGAAACCAGAGGAGTGCATTTGATGACTTGGATGAATATGGAGAAGTAGAATTAGGATTGTAGAATAGAAATGGTGACTTAATTGTATAATGAATTTTGACTTGAATGTGGGAAATAAGAGTTGAATTGGAATAAGGAAACTGAGGCTTGAACTTGAAAACAGAAGAAGAAGCTGAATTGTGAGTTGGAATGAGTGAATCGGAATTGAGGGTTTTTTTTTTTTGAACTTGAAAAGACAGAATGAACGGAACTGAAATGCGAGAGTGATAATGAACGGAATGAGCGAGAGTGAATGGAAGAGAAATTGCGAGGTGTGCTTATGGAATGGGTAATGGTCTAGGTTTGTCTGGATACAACTTGTGAAAGTCTTGAATGAGTTCTGAAGCGTGATTGAGTTCTGTTGCAAGGAGCCATGAAGTTTCTTTGTCTGTGCCTTCATATCCTGCCCACCTGTCAGGAACCGTATGCCGGCAAGCCGACTATTCAATTCAGCCCAACTCCGCTCTCGCTCACTATTCAACATTACGCCCTCAGCCCACGGACTATATGCACCTCATGTATCCGTCTTGGCATCACGTGCTCCTGTCAAATCACTCCACTCATTTACGTTACATTCCACATGCTTGCTTTTCCATTCCGTTCTCATCTACATTTAATATCTATCATTACGTTTCATTTCATTTTCATCTGTTCGCAATTCCGTTCACTCCTTTATATCTGAATCTGCTATTACATCCTTAGGGTAACTTCATTGGGAATCTGAGTGATACGTCACTCAACAATGTCACGGAGGAGATCATTATTGGGATGTAGTATTTCTGTTCCTCGCTTTTCACGTTCCTCGGCTTTCTCATTCTATTATAGGAATCTATCCGACTCCTAATAGATTAGAAAGTAGTATAAAAGGCCTTATACTATTATAGGAATCTATCCGACTCCTGATAGATTAGAAAGTAGTATAAAAGGCCTTGTACTATTAGTTCAGTCTTCAGTCAGAAAATCAATCTTGATTTTGACTAAGTTCCTCTGTTCACTTCCGTCTCTTCTGTCTACTTCGCTTTTACGAAATTTGGGGACCGTACGATCCAAGTGGGCGCAACGCAAGTACGTTGAAGCCAACCCCAATTCCAAACCTCGCCCACCGCACTAAGTACAACAACTTGCATGCCATACGTCGATTATCAATTTTCGAGTCGAGGGTCTCGGATATCTCAAATTCGGGTTCACCATTGATTATGACTGGGGGCAGAGGTGGTTGAATGCGATTAGGAGAGGCTGGCTTGAGTATTGAAATGTGGAATACAGGATGTACTGCGTTCATGTAGCCTGGGAGTTTCAGAGTAACTGAGTGAGTACTGGGAGGTGCAATGATTTCAAATGGACCCAAAAACTTCTCAGCTAGCTTTTTTGCAGGATGGGTAGTCCTGAGGAATTTGGCTTTGATAAATGCGAGACTGCCAATAGGAAAGTCTGGAGATGGAAGTTGTTTGGTGTCAGCTGAGGATTGGTACATTTGTTGAGCATCGAGGATATTGGTTCGAAGTTGTTGGTGCAACTTGTCCAGGTCGACTATGAAGTCTTGCACTTGTGATGAAGCGAGGTTGCATTCGGGATGAATGGTGAGATTGGGATGATAGCCTTTGTTGGCAAAGAAAGGTGAGACTCCAGTGGTGGCACTGGGAGCATTGTTATAGGCAAACTCTGCAAGGGGTAATAGCGAACCCCAGTTGTCTTGTTGATAGTTGCAATAGACACGAAGGTACTGTTCTAATGTCTGATTAGTACGCTCAGTCTGGCCATCACCTTCTGGGTGATAGCCTGAGGTGAAATGCAACTTCATGTCAAGGGCTTTCCCGAGAGAATGCCAGAAGTGAGACACGAATTCCAAGCCTCTATCTGAAGTGATGTGAGAAGGAATGCCATGTTTGGAGAATACGTGAAGTACGAAGAGTTCTGCAAGCTGAGAGGAAGTGATGGTAATAGAAGTGGGAATGAAGTTAGACTGTTTGGAGAAGCGGTCGACTATGACTAGGATGGCTGTGAATCCCGAGGATGTGGGGAGCTGCTCAATGAAGTCCATGGATATCGAGTTCCAGGGTTTATCTGGTACCGGAAGCTGTTTGAGTAATCCATATGGCTTGTGACGTTGCGATTTATTCTGCATACACATCATGCAGGACTTGCAGTAGTCTTTAATGAATGAGCGCATGCCAGGCCAATTGTAGTCGCATCTGACAAGGTCTATGGTTTTGTTAATTCCGAAGTGTCCAGAAAGAATGTGATCATGCTTATGTTGTAACACGTGTAAGCGTAAGTCTTGGACCTTGGGAACATAGATGCGATCGTCAAATAGCAACAGACTGTTGGAATTAGTCTGCCACTTTGGGTTGTCATTATTTGGGAGGTGTTTCTGGGCTAAGGGGTTGGAGGGAAGATGATGTCTGATGTCGTTCAGGATACACTCAGTGTCCATAAGAGTCGAGGCCCTCAGTACTGGTTTGATGAGGCTCGTGGCTCGAAGGGACTTGGTCAACTGATGTTGAGAGAAGATGGGTCGAAGGTTTTGGGGATTAATGGTGGTGTAGTCGCTCATCCCCTCCTTAAGGTAGACGTCCCATCGTCTAGTGAGTGAATCAGGCTTAGTGCCCAAACGACCTGGTCTGAAATGGATGACAAGATTAAATTGAGAAAGGTATTCCGACCACCTAGCTTGACGTCTAGTCAACAACTTGGTTGTACAGAAGTACTCCAAGTTCTTATGATCGGTGATGACATTGACAGGGTCACTGGAACCTTCTAAGTGGTGACGCCACTTTTGAAAAGCTTTGAAAATTGCAAGCAGTTCTTTGTTGTGAACGTCATAATTGAGTTCTGGAGAGGTGAAAGTTCGGGAATGAAATGCAACAGGATGAAATGTGACAGGATGAAGGTTGCCGTCTGGGGAGTGTTGAGAGAGTATAGCTGCTAACGTGTAATCTGATGCATCTGTCTCCACAATCAAGGGCACATCAGGAGTCCAATGAGTTAAGATGGGGGCAGACATGAATGCCAGTTTCAGCTTATTAAATGCATCTCTACACTCCTCACTCCAGTTCCATGCCAGACCTTTGCGAGTGAGTCGAGTAAGAGGAGTCGTAATGGAGGAATAGTTGAAAATGAATCTTCAATAGAAGTTCGCAAATCCAAGGAATGATTGGACGTCTTTGACTTTATGCGGCTCAGGCCATTGCATGATGCATTTGACTTTGTCTTCCGCCATTGTAAGACCCTCGGGTGATAGGATATATCCAAGGTATTCGACGGACGTTTGGTGGAAGGAACATTTGTCTTCTCGAGCGTACAAGTTGTGTTTGCGTAATTGTCGAAGAACTTTGCAAACATGTTTAATATGCGAGGATTTGTTGTTAGAATAGATGAGGATATCATCCAAATAGATGATGGTGCAATTGTCTAATAGGTCACCAAAAATGTCATTCATGAAACGCTGAAATGCAGCAGGGGGGTTAGAAAGTCCAAAAGGCATGACAAGCCACTCAAATGATCCATAATGTATCCTAAAGGCTGTCTTCCATCTGTCCCCTTCTGCAATTTGAACAAGGTGATAGGTGTGTCTGAGGTCGATTTTAGTGTATATATGATTTCTTGGGGGCATCTAAGAGGTCAGAAATAAGGGGAAGTGGATAATGGTCCTTTTTCATAATTCTATTTAGACCACGAAAGTCTATGCAGAGTCACAGGGAGCCATCCTTCTTGCATACGAATAGTACTGGGGCACCATGTGACAAACGTGAGGGTCAAATGAAGCCCATATTGAGGTGTTCGTCTATGAAATCTCATAGTGATTGGAGTTTGGATACTGAGAGGGAATAAATGGGACCAAGAGGGGGCAAAGTGCCATCCTTGAGGTTGATCTTGAGATCATAGGGTCTATGAGGTGCTAGTGTATTACTGCACTGTTTACTAAAGACATCAGCGAAGTCATGATAGAATTCTGGAACATGCTGTTTAATGCTATCCAGGTTGTTGGAGGAATCGACTGTAGTGGAGCCTCGAGTGTATTTGTTGAGATCCATGAGGTTGAGTTGAAAGGCTTGCAAACCTTCTAGTTTGCAGGCACGAACAAACACTTCTGCATTAACTAGGGCTATCCGTGGCACCTCCAACTTCAGAGATGGTGACAGATTGCTAGGAAGCAGGGTGCTGGACTGTGAAGCAGCGGTTGAGGCCTGAGGTGTCAGAACGGTGGTCGGTTTCGTAGACTTGAAGGTTATACTGCCCAATACCCAGTCAATCTATGGATTGTAGCAGGTGAGCCAGTTGAAGCCAAGTACTGCGGAGCAACTGCCGTCCAAAGTTGTTACATAGAAAGTAACGTTCTGAAGTTTGCCAGTCAGAAATTGGATCGGAATTGTAGTGGTCTGAGTAATGACAGCATTAGTAGAACCATCAAATAATTTCAATGGAATAGCCGGAACTGAATTAGTAGGCAAAGAAAACTTTTGCACAACTTGTGATTCAATAAAACAGTCTGAAGAACCACAATCTAAGAGCGTAACAAGAGGAAGTTCAGAAATAAGAGAACAAGACAGATTAAGTATTAGCAAAGTTTTCAAAGTCTCAGAAGTAGAAGATACACGAGAAATAGGAGAAAGGGCATTCAAGAATAGCACGTGAGAGAGGCTAATGCAATCCTCAGCTCATGCATTTCCGAGGTTGCAGCTCATTTTTTCGACTCCATCACTATGTTGTCTTTGGCATTGGTGTCGGATGTGCTCACCTTGGTTGCGTGTGCCTTTGTCATTTTCTTGTTGTTGGAGTTGTTGGATTTGTTGTTAGAAGAAGAGGTCGATGAGGATTGTGAATTGGATTTGGGGCAGTCCTTGACCATGTGACCTTTTGAAGCACACAAGAGACACAGTCCCACATTGATTTGCCTTTGACGTTCTTCAGGCAATAGCTTCCCATCTTTTCCAAGCTTGGACAAAATGTCGTTAGCGTGGTTGTTATTGTTAGAAGCCTTATCTTTGCCATTCTTCTTCCCCCCCTACTTACTCTTCTTGTTGTTGGAGTTGTTGGAGTTGGAGGAAGACTGGTGGTTGTTGTTGTTGTTGGAGTTGGATTTGGATGAGGACCCATTTGGTTTTGCAGGCATTCTGAAGTTGTTGAACTCCTTGCATTCCCAATATCTGGTGTCGATATCAAGTGAATATTGTCTGAGTTCAGCGAGAGTTTTGAAATGAGGGAAGTTAAGGAGGCTGTCCTTGATACATCTGGCCAACCCTGTTATAGCCCATGCTTCAACAAACCCACAACCACCCGCCTCTGTTCCGAGACCTTTCCGACCAAAAGGACGAAGGATTGATTTCCGTAGTTCCCATTCCCGACAAGTCCGACCAAGAAACCGCGTCCCCGCTTCCGTTCCCGTCACGACCGAGACACCATCCCCGAGTCCATTTCCGACTGAGGACTCAATACTTTGATAACCGACGTGCAGGACCATCGCGTACCTCACTCCCTTGTTTTCTCTTTTATATTGACCCCTTGTACTCCCTTTCTCCTTGTTTTATGACCGGCAAAGATAGTACAAGGATAGTCGCATGTATATAGTCTCCCAGTCGACTGGACTGTTCGCTAGTACAAATATCGATTAGTCTCCCACCTAGTTTCCGATTCATTTCTGGCAAACTCCCGTCCCCTTCCAAAATTAGGGACAGACGATCGAGGAGGGCGCAACACATAAGTTGAAGCCAAGTCCCTTCGACCTCAAACACCTCAGTGACCGGATTGAACCATCTGCGACCAACCCTAAGTTCCCGGCACTTCCGCCTCCGTCCGTAATCCGTCCGACTTCTGCCTTCGATCCTCAGCCCCGTTACGGATCTCCACGCTAACCCGGATACCCCTTTTGGAAGTACTAGCTAAGCGCCTGACACGCGGACTTAACAAACCCCTTGTATGCCGCATGTGTGAGGGCGGCATCATTCCACTGAGTGCGAGTGGAGGCTCTGGCAAAGTCGATGAAGTACCATGCCGCACGATGGGTGTCCTTCATGACTATCTTGCTGAGCTCAATTTCTGCTTGCACAGCGCTGTTGAATGGACCAAAGTTGGTCTCAAGCTCTTGACAAAAGTCCCTCCAGACCTTAAGCCAGCTAGGCTCAGGCTGGATGTCGCCTAGAATTGCGGGTTCGAAGTACTGGAGTGCGGGGCCTGTGAGGTACAAAATGGCATATTGGACCTTCGACGCATCCGTCAAGAATGCAGACGGATGGTCTCGAAAGTTCAGCGTGCATTGTAAGAAGAATGTGCGAAGCTTAGCTTAGTTGGTACTGTCATAAACCTCAGGCTCGTGAACCTTGGCATGATGACCAGGGTTGGGATTAGATCTAGGGGGTTGTTGGGCTAATCAATCGACGAGTGCCTTGACAATTTTGTCTGAACTAGAAGTGGAATTAAGAGTCAGATTGGAATTAAGAGTTGGATTGGGATTAGAAACATGAGTGGGGTTTGGATTTGAAACTTGGACAGGGTTCGGATTTGGCTCATCATCGTCGTTATCGTCAATTGGATCTTCTTCATCATCGTCCTTGCATTCAGGAGGAGTGTTTCCACCTGACGGGCCAGCTTTGCGAATTGAAGGTTGTTCTGACAGCCGTCGAAGTGAGGAAATCTCCTGCAACTGACTTGGGACTTCTACGATGAAAGGTAAATTGCGAGTGTGTCAAGCTTCGGGTACTTGACAGAATTAAGAGCCGGAATTGTGGAGTGAAAATAAAGAAAACTCTGCAATTTAAGCAGAAGAGGAAGGAAAATAAAGATTTAAATTTTCTGGGGCAAAGGAAGATAAAAACTTGGTTACATTTTTGTTTTTACAAAATATACACTATATATGATACACATAGGAGGTACAGAAACTCAGAGAGACATGGTTACATGAGAAAATGATGCACATATGACATCGTGAAGGAAATATTTTTACACAAGGAATTGGAAGAGAAAAATACATCAAAACACAATAGAAAACGTACATATGAACTATGTGCCGCAAAAGCGAACACTTTTGTTAAGAAGAATATTGTGCCACGCTCAAGCCGGTCCAACGACCGTACGCTGGTGAATGGGTGCTTCGTTTCGTCCTAATCGGGATAGAGGCGGTTATTTTATCTTGAGATAGTCGGAATAGATTGGGATTCGAGTGGGAGGTTGATGAAATGATGGGATAAGTGTCTTGTAAAATAGAAGTCGGTAGGAGAAAAGATGATGGATCGCGAACGTTTTTGACATAAGCGCCGGCGGCGATACACAATGACCTATAACTGATTTTCTCGCTTGTGCGAGTGTTTGTTAATACAATATATTAATAGATAAAGTACTACAGTATCTAATAACCAGTATTAGATATTGTAATACTCTATCTTCGTCTGTATATCCGTTGGTACGCGTGACTACACGTGATGTCACGCAGAGCCGCTGGTGGGGGAAAACAGTAATAGAAGTCGAAATAGTAATCGGAAAAATATGGAAAAATACTAGAATAATAGTGGAGATGCATCTTGAATATCGTATCCAAGAAAATAGCCGTATAGGCTCGACGTCGTTAAAATCGGCACGAAATACTGGAATTGTATGCATATTGCGCATATATGCATACTCTGTGACACGGATCCGTCGGATAATATTGCAGAAAAATCATGGTAATACACCATGACTATAGCTTGAATATATTCATTCGTAAACTTGTCATAAGGATTGTAAGTTTCGTGAAAATCGTTAAAAATGTATATTTTTCTGCTTAATGATTCACAACAGTACTGACAGACTTCGGTACTGCCAAAGGGTGTCGGGCAGACAATGGCCAAGTCCTGCAGGCCAAGAGTAGTGGCATTGGCTTCAACATACTCATGCATTGCGCCCTACTTGCCGTGCGTGCCACCGATTTGCAACAGACAAATACTTGGGAGGATGCTGGGGATGCCGGCCTGAGTCGAGGACTTTAACAGAGGGGAAGAAGGTAGGAGGGCCTAAGCCTAGTCGATACCCAGAATGAGGAAATATGTACATGCATGTCCTACTTATATAGGTTAAGAAGCGACATGTGGAATAAGGAATGTGAGACAACAAGGTATGCAGAGCATGTGGTTATTGTCCACAACGAGTAAAATTAGAATGAAGGAATGCAAAATGGGGATAAGACAATAAAGGATAGGATCATAGAAACATGGCCAAGGATAGGACAATAGGGAGTGGCCGACTATAAAACAATGGGGTTGTGGCCGAGGATAATACAAGGACAGGAAGTCCCAAGGTGAGATGGGCCGAAGGGTGAGGACAAGGAGTGTGGATGGTGGATGTACCGAAGCTGAGACCGGTGTACCAAGTATTATGCATGCGGCGTGGACACTTGGTCGTGGATATAGGATGGTCGCTCGGTTGGCATTGCCGAGTGGACAGGTCTTGGTACACGTACTTGACAGAGTGATAGATCAGGTATTCATGATGGTTGTGATATGCGAAGATGATATGCGAAAAGAGGTGCGATCAGGTGTAGAAGTCAGATAATACTGTTACGATGTGAATGAATGATGTAATCGTAATTATACGTAAATTCTCCCAAAGATATTCAATGGCAAGGTTCAGGGTAGGGTAAGGCTTCAACTTATGTGTTGCACCCACCAGATCGCACTGACCCCAATTTCGGAAAAGCGAGACAGAGAATTAGATAGTAGAGAATCAAGGTTGATTATCTGACTGAGGACTGAACTACTGAAGTACAAGATCTTTATACTACTTTCAAATCTATTAGGAGTCGAATAGATTCCTATAATAGAATGAGAAAGCCGAGGATCATGAAAAGCGAGAATGGAAATACTATACCCCAAATAATGATCTCCTCCATGACATTGGGGAGTGACGTGTCACTCCAATTCCCAATGGAGTTACCCTAAGGAACGTAATAGCGGATCGGATATAAGAGACTGAGCGGAATTGTGAATAAATGAAAGTGGAGCAGAATGTAAATGAAAGGATATTAAATGTAAATGAAGATGGAATGGAATAGTGACCATATGGAGTGTAATGTAAATGAGTGGAGTGAATTGACAGGAGCATGTGACACCAAGACAGATACATGAGGTGCATATAGTCCGTGGGCTGAGGGTGTATAGTTGGATAAGCGAGTGACAGCATAGTTGGGCTGAGTGGGCTGAAATGAATAGTCAGGCATGCCGGCATATGGTTCCTGACAGGAGGCATTGTAAGGAGGTAAGGAAATTTCCTTAGCTTCTGGCCTCAAACTAATCTCAACCTTGGCATCATAATTCCCTAGGCGCCCATCAAGTCCGAAGGCATCCTTGTTTTTGAGAACTATTCTCTCTAGATCCTTTCTTTGGCTAGGACTCAGATCAGGTGAGAAGTCCAGTTCTTTGATCAACTGTGTGGTCGGAATAATTTCTGCAGGTAATTCTTGTGTTTTGGGTCCTCCAGGCACAATTTCCTCTTCAGGGTTGTCTGGACCTGGATATATGCGTTCTTCTTTCTCAATTACTAACTTCTCAGTGACAGCTTTGATCAGGTGAGCATGTTTTTGCAATTTCTCAACCTGTTCTGGGCTTCCCTTAGAATTTTCCAACCAGGAAGTGGGATTCCAGGCATAACCCAGTAATTGACCTTGGTGGATTATGACTGGTCCTTGGGAGAAATTGGACACATAAAGCTGAGGGTTATCTCTAGAGATTATTGAGTCTGTAATTCCATAACAATCTTCTAGGCCTTTATTGGAGTGAATTATCTTTTCCACAAAAACATGCTCAGAATTCCCTGGAAAAAATACATTAACAGGGACTAAGACTGCTGATTGGGATGGGACACAAATTTCCCGAGATGCCCTGACATTTGAGTCAAGAATTCTACCTCTGATTTGTTTTCTGAGGTTTTTGGCACATCTGTGGGCCTTGAACTTGGCCAGAAGTGATGGCAGGTTTGGTATGGTTCTAATTTTGAATGTATGCCCATCATCTCCTTGTAAGGTGGCTCCAACAGAATTCTGTATAATGGTATGTCTCCCTGAATTCCCAAATAACAGATAAGTGGAAGATTCCTCTCTGACAATAGATATGGAATATTGATCTGCAAAGTCATTTCCTAGGATCACAGGTGTGGACATTCCTTTAACCACATAAGCTTCAACATCAATCTGGACTGGTCCAGCATCAGTTTCAAATATGATGGGCAGGTTTATATATCCAGATATTTTTGAAGTCCCAGTGACTTGAAACAAGTTGATTTTTTGTCCAGTTTTGACTTTGGGTGGATTGTCCATTTTTGCCAAAGCACTTGTGATATCTGACCCAGAGTCAGCAATGAGATTCTGTTGATTCCTCCCATATTCTCCAAGCCAAACTTTAGTGGTAGTGGCATTGGTTCCCAGGAAAGCACATCCTACTGGCCTGGACATATGTTTCTTCAATTCCAACAGTGCATTGGGGGCAAGGTTGGCAATTTTGGATATCCCTAGTAATTAGTAGTCTTTCCAGCTTCTTTAATTAGTTTCCTCTTTTCCCTGCGATTTTTAGGTGATTTATTAGGGATTTTATTGTCAGGTTCCGGAGGAAGAGAAGTTGGTGGAGAAGAAGGTGATTCAGGATGAATTTCTGATCCCCCCAGCCCAGATATATCCTTTAACTTGTGGATTAAGGGCATAATGACATTACAATGTGCTTCAGGGAGGTCTCCTGGAGCTTCCTGTATGTCAGGGATTTTTTCAGAAATTTCAGCAGTAGTTTGATAAACTTGGGCTTGTTCATCATCCAGATCAGATTCTTCCATGATCAACTGTTTATAAATGTTATCATATTCCTCTTGAGCTTGGGCATCATCCATTTCCCCTGTAGCTAGTTTGGAATTAATCTTGTGGAATGTTTTGTTGGTCTGAGTATATGCATGCTTGCATTCCTTATCCCAGTGTTTCCAGCTCCCACAATATTTACATCCTCTAGCTCCCTTTTTGTCAGGGGTAGCTCTTTTAGAAATTTTATTGTCATCTCTAGGGAACTTAGGTGGTAGCAGCCCAGGCGAAGCTCCTGCCAAATGTGACCGTGAGTCACGATATGTTCGGGTGCCTATGTTGCCCATATTTGGTATTGCACTTCGATGTGCAGATTCCACATGCATCACTTTTTGGCTGGCCAGGCTCATCTCCAAATTCCACATTCTGCATTCGAGGTCGTTGGAGGGGGTAAAAGGTGCATATGTCAATGTTTCTGTTGAAATATTTCATTGAGGTGTTGAGGCCGACATCGGTTAATCGCCGGGAAGTAGCTAGATGCCGCAGAAAATTTTCCATGCAGTGACGTGATGTGTCACAATACACACTTTTTCGCCTCTATTTCCAATAGGTTATGGGACCCGGTCATACCTAGTCTCACTGAAACTGTCCTTTTTGTGATCTGTCTATTCGTGATCTGCTTTTTTGTGTCAAACAAATCTTTTGTGTTAGAGAAAACCTTTCGTGTCAACATTCGCTCACAACATGGATCGCACCATTATGCCTCAGCTCCCAAAGCTCACCAGTACCAACTGGCATGAGTGGCAGAAGGAGATAGAGACCTACTTCATGCTGATTGGCTGTGGAGGTCATATTGATAGCATTAGGCCTGGAGGTGAAAAGGCTTTGGCCTGGGATCAAACTGACCAAAAGGTCTATGCCGTCATATAGTTTCTCACCAACCCCAACTACCATTCATCAATTATCACCACAAAGTCTGGCAAAGAAGCCTGGAGCAAACTCGTTGCTGAGTACCAAAAGGACAATGCAACAAATAGGATACTCCTACGCCAACAATTCTATTCCATCACCCATGATTCATCTGCTTCAATCTCAAACTTCATCAAAGGAGTCCTCACAGTTGCTTGCAGATTAGAAGCTATTGGCACAAACCAGACGATCTCAAAATTACCAACAAAATCCTGATTGGGTTGCACCCATCTTGGGCTCCAGTTCGCACAGCGCTTATGCTGCAGACAACATCCCCAACAATTGATGAGATTGCCTCAGCACTCAAACAGTATGAGGCCAATGAGATGGGGGTGGAAATGGCGGTAAAGAAGGAGGAAGGAGAATCAGCGTTGATTGCCAGAGGAAAGTGTGGCATTTTGGGATCCAAGGAGAAAGCCGATGAAAATGATGATGACTTTGATTAGGGGAATACAAGGAACCGTGAGGGGGTATGTTATAGGTGTGGACACCCTCGTCATATTGCACAATTCTGCGTTGCGAATATGCCAGAGGAGGTCAAGTGGCGCACTCTCAACCACTCAGCTCACATTGCAATGCTTGACGGTGACAACAACCTATTTGCATTTGCAGCTGCTGAAGGTACAAGCACAATTCCACTTTATCAACTGAACAGCAATCCCTTGCTTATTATACCCAAGAAGAAAAAGAAGAAACACCGGTTGAAAACCAGCGATCCTGAGTTTATCAATTTTTCATTCTGATTTCTCTTGTTTATTTTTTTATCCATTCTATCCTACACTCTCCTTTTATTGATTTTATTATGGGGGTGTCGGCCTCAGGGGGTGTGTTGAAATATTTCGTTGAGGTGTTAAGGCTGACATCAGTTAATCGCCAGGAAGTAGCTAGATTCCGCAGAAAATTTTCCATGTAGTGACGTGACGTGTCACAATACACACTTTTTCGCCTCTATTTCCAACAGTTTCTTTGTGGTATTTGATAGCTGACTGAAATTCTACGATGGTCGGACATCGCTGGGCATCGATCACCATGTGCCAAAATGCAGGTGTGCCAGCCATGATTTCCATTATCAATTCACTATCTGACATTTTGTTTACCAGGCACAGGAGATCTACCTTGCGAACAAAGTACTCACTAGGGGTCTCGTGTGCATGTCCTGCTTCCCTATATGATGCTCGGTTTGCACGAGACTTCTGGCAGTCGAGCCATGCATGGTTCATGTAGTAAGTTGTTATTGCCTCTTTCATAGTCCTCCAATTGACTATAGCTTGCTTTCTATAGCTCATTGGCAGCGAGAAGAACCACTTCTCTGTGTTTCTGCGCAACCGGAGTGGGACAATCTCCCCTAGTTGCCTATGGATTGTAAGTGACCTCTCTGCTATGAGGTTGACTTTTATTAACCACTGAGCTAGGGAATCAGGGTCTCCATCCCATTCAGGAACAATCTCGGGGTGGAGTTTAGCATCAAAGTAAGCCTCCTCTCTATTTCTTGTCATTGTTGCTTCTGCTAACTGTCTTCTTGCTTGATCCCCCCTTTCTGGACTATCTCTTCTATTCCTATGCGACCTATGGCCATGCACCTCATCGCTATCATCCAGGGAATCGTCTCCAGGTGGTTCCGGGTCTCTAGAGGGCCGCGTTCATTCACGGTGAGGCTGCGTTCGCTTCCATCCATGATCCCCCCTGTCTGCGCTATCTTCTCGATGCCTTCGTGGGAATTGACCACGCGCCTGGTCGCTATCGCTAGGTGAGTTGTTCTTGAGCGGCTCCGGGTCTCTAGGAGTCCGCGTTCATTCTCCAGAGGGCCACGTTCCCTGCGGGTGCCTAACATTCAGCGGGGCAGGAGAGGGTGTAGGGCTTGACACATCGTCGCCGTATGTTGGTTTCGAGTATGGCTGAGTCCTAGAGGGCTTAGATGCTTGGGTGAGTGTGCTTGTTCTTGATTCCACTGTCTCTGGTATGCTGAACATTGTCTTTCTTCTTTCATGCACAGATGGGTGGAAAATGTCTTCAAGAACTTCAGATTCGGTGAGTCCTGATGGATCTCACATATAGGAGTGTTCTCTAATGCTCCTTTGTCTAGTTTCACATTTGTATGGGCCTGAGGTGCGTCTCTGTTCAAAATGCTCCTCAACCGGCTCATCAAGTGCTGGCGTCTCTAGGGAACGGCATGGGTCAAATGTGGGTGACCTGCACCCGACCCATGGGAAACCCGAACCTGTCAACCCATGGGTTTTTTCCCATGAGTCGATGGGTGTCGGGTGTGCACCGCACCCGCATGTGCCATAGGCGTACACAATGTACGACACGAATGTGCTGTACGTGCGTGCAACATACAACACGAATGTGCTGTATGCATGTACAACATACAACATGAACATGCCGAACGTGCGTGCAACATACGACATGAATGCGCCGTATGCGCGTGCGATGTACGACACGAACGCACCGCACGTGTGCGTGTCATACGCGTGAGCATAAGGCACGTTGGTGTCAGCGCGTGCACATATGGCACATTGGTGTCGGCGCGTGCGCATACGGCGCATGCATGTACGGCGCGTGTATGTACGGCGCGTGCATGTACGGCGCGTGCATGTACGGCGCGTGCATGTACGGCGCGTGCATGTACGGCACGTGCATGTACGGCATGTTCGTGTCGGCGCATTGGTGTCGGTGCATGCACGTACGGCGCGTTTGTGTTGTACGTGTGCGCGTGCGGCACGTGCGTGTCGTACGCACGTACATAGTTGAGGCGGCAGGTTGGGCCGGGTCACAGGTGCTCTCGGCTTGACCCACACCCAAACCCAAGGGCACCTGACCCGGTGACCCGTGTGGGTTACCCTAACCCATGCTATTCCCTTGGTGTCTCAAGCTCCACCATTCGGCGAGGTCTAGGCTCATATATGCACATTTGCTCAGAGGATTTAGGTGCTTTCTCCGCTGCTCCTTCTGGACAGACAAATCTCTGACTTAATGCCTTGTTGAACACTTGATCTGCTGGCATCATCCGTGAGTGGACATTATGTGCTGCTGCATACTTCATATTAAACGTATCCAGGCCTTCAGTGTTCTGCAGGGGAGAAGGAAAGTATGGGACAGCTTCCTTTTCTTCAGGGATTTGGTAAGTTCCCTTTTCTAATGCCACCAGATCCCAATAGAATGCTAAATAATTCTCGGCATCTTCCCTGTAGGCCACACACAATATTTCAATCTGAGGCAAAGACCATATTGCATCAGGGGGCCAATTATCCGGCAGGACTGGTAGCTTTGGGGGGGTCAGGTCAAAGCTTTCCAGAGTGAGTTTCCTTTTCCTTTCTATTTCCCTGAGTGCAGTGAGAGTTGACTCATATGTCCATGGATCTATTCTGTATCCAAGCTCATTCTGGCTGATGAGTCGGACAATCTTAGGTCTCAGGAGTTTGTCAATCAACAGCTGTTCTTCTCTGAACATTCTTTCAGCACTAGGGGAGAGGGTCCTATACCCAGGTACGTTTGATCTGTCCAAATAGTATTCTGCAATGGCTAACAGATCATTTCTTCTTTCCCAAACTTTGTCCTCTTTCTCCACTTGCTTTCTCCTTCTTACAGTGAGGATTTCTACATTGTCAGGATGAGCAAGAGAGGGTAGTTGAACCGGAGAGCCAGGAGAGATGGGTCCCATGCCATCCCATGGTAAAGGTTTGTCTAGCAATCCTTCTGGAGCTTTAAGAAGACTGAAAGGTGAAATGTTTCTATTAACAGGTGTGGTTCTTCCACTGGGTGTAGAGTAGAAGATAGGTGTTTCCTGCATGGTTGATGACATGCTGGAGGGGAACTTGAGTCCTTCATGGGGCTTATAGACTTCAAGTTGTGGATTGTGTCAAGCCCACGATACCAAGCTCCGGTTCACTCGGTAATACTGACGGATAGACCCTTACCGTTTAATCCACACCAGTGACAAGTCATTCCTTACTAGTATGTGGTCTCAGCTCGGTACATTCAGCTCATCATTTGGTTCACTTTCCTCATCTTACCCCCTCTATTCATTGTTATTCTTTCATTCCCCTTCCTTCCCTATAACTGATCCCCTTTGGGACATTTACTACTCGCCTATTATTCGGTCATAGCCCTATTGTTTTATATTCGGCCACTTGCTATTGTTCTATTTGCACTCACTCTTTTGTTCTTGGTCATACTTCATTGTTCTATTATCATCCACATTCTTTGTTCTATTCTTGATCATTGTGGACAATACCTTCACATGATTCTTCATACCTTATTGTTCTCCATTCCTTGTGCCACCCTATTCCACATCTCACTTCTTAACCTATATAAGTAGTAAATGTGTGTAGATGGTTCTTCGTTCTGGAAATCAACTAGGTTTACACCTTCTTGTCCTCCCTCCTCCTGTCTAAAGTCCTTTACTTGGGCTGACACTCTTGGCACTCTCCCGGGTATCTCTTCTGTCCCAAATCAGTGGCATGCATGGAAAGTAGGGCGCAATGCACGAGCACGTTGAAGCCAAGCCACTATGACCGGCCTGCAGGACTTGGCCGCTTCCTGCCAGCATCGTGAAGCCAGCACTATTACTATAATGCTCGGCCCACACATCGTTGGCAATACCGGTGCCTGACAGATTGGGTCGGTTAGGAGAAGGGTAAGGGTTTAGATAGTAGGGAGGTGTAGATGGTGTAGTATTATGTATGGGTCTTGAATATATCCTTCCTCTGTCAAATCCTTGAATGATTCGTTGAGTGAAAGGGTAGCTAGTCCAAGAACTGAACCAGTTATGGGTTTCGTGATGAAGACTAAAAAAGAGTAATTGATCAAGCAATAAACCTGTCAATTCCCAGAGCATCCACCACTGTTTTGGAACCGTAAATGAGGTAACCCAAGAACCGTGACAAAACTTTGTTGTGAAGAAACTCTAATCAAGTTCTCCGACAAGATGTGGGCAAGTGGAAGCCTGTCTGGGTTGATGTCCAAAAAGAATTGTTTAGAGGGGGCCTTGGCAGGTGCCTTTTCAATTACATGTAGGAATAATAGTTTGTGTATGTGAACTATTATTCTACCCTTGCCTAGGATTATTTCTACGGATATTCTATAAATCTGATTTAGTTCTTTTACTATGTTTTGCGTACCTTTTATGTTTTAACCGAGGACCCTTTATCAAGCACTGACCTTCGGATCAACATACTCAAGAGGAGGAGGCACTGACCTTTGGATTAACATACCTATGAGAAGGTGGCACTGGCCTTTGGACCAACGTACCGGAGTGGGTGGCACTGACCTTTGGATCAATGTACCTAAGGGTGCTTGATGCACAAGATAATCCAATAGACTATGGGTGATAGTAAGATAGACTATTAAGTTACTTTTACGCTACAGAACTAGTCTCTATATATACTAATTCTAAGCTGATTATGTAACTCCCTAATAAGGCAAGACCTTCTGGAAATTAATAGAATGTTACGGAAAGGGATGGAAGGTCCTGAAATCCCCTGGAAGTCACTGTGTCACCCTTGTAGTTACTAATGAGTCATATTCCCACAGCTAGTAGTCTCGTGACTGGTCAAGTCACGAAATATTAATAGTAAGTAAGCCGAGCTTCTGGGCTGACCTAAGGTGTAATAGCTATTACCTAAGCCCAGGAATTTGTTGTACAATTGAGTCTTAAGAGCTTGAGCCAGGAGTTTAGTGCCATTTTCCATGTATAAGTGTTTGGCGCCTGGCTGTGGGTCCTTGTGGGTCCAAATAGAAATAAGCGAAAAATATGAGTGTTTTTGGAGTATTTCCTTGGGCTTGAAGAGCTTGATAGTTTAAGAGTTAATTACTTTGAGTAATTCACTCTTAAATGGCCAGCCAAATTTTATAATATTTTTTGGTAGTCAATTTTAAGACTGATTTGTTGGATTATTTTCTGAATGAGAGAGGTTTGGAATCTATGATACTAATCCTGACTTGATGACCCTTCAAACTATTGGAGAATTTCCCACTCCCCAACATTGGTCATGATTCCAAATTTGGACTAGGCACCATCCATCTAAGCACCAAGTAATACCAGCTGCTTATTTAATTTGATCTACTTGAATGACCACTGCCACTGAATCCATGATTTGATACATCCGATGTACTCTATCCCCTGGAACCCTGGTATATTCTATCTATGCACGTCCACTAGGATTTTTCTGGCCTCCACTGACCGACTTCCTTTACTGTAAGTTCCTGTACTACAATATCATATTCAATCCCGGTAGATAGGGTCTGGTTTGGCACCTCAGAGAGTGAGATAAGCTCATCACGAATGAAATTCTCAAACGAGCAACTCATATGTCTTTATAATCAATGGTCTACCCTGCTGTACACTTCACAGGATATTTCATACATACTCCCTCTTCTTCCATCAACCACAACATGTTCTACCTCACTCCTTGTAAAAATGTTTGCAGAGGCCCTAGGTTACCAAGTGGAGACTATTCATTTGTACAAGGAACTAGGCAGCAGAGAGCTCTTGATGAGGTGAAAATCGAGGACAGTAAACAAGGTATCTTTGTAATTGTCATTGGTACTTCATGCTACATGTTGTATGATTTTTCAGCCCCTTGATCCAGAGTGCTTGGGCAGGATATGATGGCAGGGAATATCTATGAAGACTCTTAACTGTCACACACAGAGCAACAAGGGCCTTTGGGGCTTGTCAATATGGATGATAAAGACAAGCCCAAAGGTGCACATTTGCACTTCATATGGGCGCTTAATTTTAAGCACCAGAGAATGCAAATGTAAAAGAGAACAGTGCAAAAGAAAAACAGAAGTGCAAGTGCAAAGTACAAATGCAGGGGAATAAAATCATACCTCAACACCCCCCCCTGATGAGTTACCATTGCAATAATCACATTTCCATCCCCATCAGTTTCCTAAATCTATCCACCTTAACTTGCTCCAGTGGCTTGGTGAGTACATCAGCAGCCATGTTGGTGGTGAGAATGAAGAGAGGACCAAGCATGCCACCTGCAACTTCATCACAAAGCCAGAAGACAAATCAAGGTGTTTCATCCAACCATGGTGTTCAGGGTTTTTGGCAACAGAGATTGCAGACTGGTTGAAACAGCTCTCCATTCATTATCACTCAACACAATGACTTCTATTGATCAAATACATCATAACAACACTCTATCTACCTCCCATTTGATTCTCCATTGAGTATGATAATATCAAGACCTGTTATTCAACTTCTAGCCTGATTAGAATGAAGCAAAGTGCCCAGCCACCAGCATGAATTGTTGGGCCAGCATCAGCCTGGCCGGCCACTGACCTTAGGAAACAATTTCACATTTCTGACTGTAGACTCTTTAGTATGTACTTTATCATATTCCATTGTGCTTTTCTTCCCCCAATCTGTGTGTATATTGTTCTACCTGTATGCATAACATCATGGATACATCACTCCCTAATGTATCCATTTCTCATTAGGTTTTTCCATCACCTATCCATGTAGTATTTAGTCTTTGTATTGTAGTAAAAAAAGAGATCTCTATTGTGGTCACTCTATCAGTCTGAAATTTGTGAAATAAATTTTATTCTCTATTCTATCTAAATTGGCAGATATCTGTTACTGATTTAATCCTCATACTCTTAGGTTCTTTATCTTGTCAGCTGTTGGTCATGATGTGCACAGTCAGTCACGCTTGTACCTCATTGATCGTCGACTTCGGAGATAAAGGACCGAGTGGCACCGTTGGGAAGTTGTAGGTGAAATATACGGGAGCCCCTATTTGAATATGAGCATAGCGTTACTACGTTGAAAATGATAAATTATTACCTCCTATGTGTACGAAGAGTGAGGCCATCTTGCACTTCAGTCGAAGTGGAATCGGGAGAGTCCGCATACCACATGGCGTCATCCAGCCATTGGGGATTGTGGTCGAATGAGGCACGAAGTGTGGTCGTAAACTCTGGTACTCCTGATTCCAGGATATTTGGACCATCATTGTTTGAGAAAACGTACACGGTAGAATTTGTCACCCCGGAATGTGCTTGGGAGTTCCACTGTAAGTTGGACCATTCATGTATCGGCAGATTTGGACCGTCTGTGAGTGTCAGAGCAATGAAATATTCGCACTCAATTCTGGTAACTATTTCGCGCTGCTGGTCAAAACTCGTTTCTGCGCTTACATAGACACTGACCTAGTTTCAGCTCATGAGGGGGAATAGAGAGGCCATGACAGTCGATCATGGAGCGAGCATGGTAATGCATCCACTTCCACGCATGTGTTTCATCGATATTATTGTATTCTAAAGCAATTATGATGAACATACATGCGCGGATAGTGAGAGGGACGAGTCTACAATGACTTGTTAAGAATTCAGAGACAAAAGTGGACATGGACTTGCCTTCGGCGTTTGAAAGTCTGACCTGCTTGGCTCAATATAGCTTCTGCGGGAGTGTACTTGGGGTATTCACGGCCATTCCCGATACCCTTATAATTCCAGGAGAGTGGTCCAGTTTGTCCCTCCATGTGGTCATGTACATTGTCTACGACGACAAATTTACCATTTTCTTTAACATAGCCAATGTCACCCAAACCGACCCCACGACTGCCAGGGTATTGCATGTAGTAGGTGCCCTTCGCTAGCCAGCCATGCTCAAAAAATGCAGCCCCAATCATAGGAAGCGTGATTTCGTCAAATCGACATCGAAGAATGTCCACGAGGTTTTCAGTGCGGCACGTACACGATAAGGAGCAAAGCATGAGCATTCCCATCCAGGTGACGGGGTTAAAATCATATCCGTTCCATCCGTTCCTATAGACACCTATATGCCAGGAATGTACGATATCTTCTAATGCTGACATTGAAAGGATTATTTTCATTTGCAATAGAATATTCCACACAGGCTGCCGTGATTGATGAAAATGGATGAGATCCTTTATCGGCAAAATATGGCAACTTACATCTGGGTGCTCGCTGTCTCCACCTGATAATTCACCAGCATAAATCATTTTCCACTGGGGTCGATCATTTCCTCTCTGCACAGTAACGCAAAGGCCGTCACACTAGATATTGTCAGTGAGGTTAAACTCAGAGAATGATTCATTACCATGCCCGCAAAAGGGAGCCCAAATCCTCCTGACAGCTGAAATTCTGCCAACGCCTAGCCATCGATAATTACTATGAATGATTATATGAACGACTGAGTGTGTCATACCAGAACTGATGTCCTCTAATCCAAAAGGTGCATAAATACCAATGCAACTCATATATGCCACCACAAACCATGTCATAGAGTCCATATGTCAACTCCACGGGGTTTGATGACTGTTTCCGTTTTACCCAACTCCTCAAACTCTCGAAATTGTCGCCTGGCATGTGATATACTTCGAACGGGATGCTACATGCGATTCTGCTCGCTCCAATGAGCTGCAATATCGAAGGATCCCTGAAATAAAGGGATCAGCATTTGTGACACTTAATCTCCAACCATAACTCACATGATACCTCTGCGCAAAGAAATATCTCTCTCAAACTACAACACGATTAAAAACGGCGAAGAGTCTGCCAAAAAAAAAAGGGGGGGGAACTTACGAGGGTTGTCTTCCGTTGAGAAGGCGAGCCATGGTACGTTTTTACAAGAACTATTCGACCGTCAGGTCGGTTCGCTTTATGCAGCTTGATTGTGACTGCGGTGATAGATGAGTCCGAGCGAGGACTCAGATCGACGTCATAGTGATTTAGCGTCTCAAGAAGGTTAATATCATCACGCGCATAAGTTTGTATCTGTAATTGGGCATCAGCATACTGCGTTTTCAAAAAACCTCAATGTTACGGGCATCGGGATCATTCAAGGGACCTGAGTACATGGGTATTGGCTGACTATTCATACCTTCAAGGTGCAAGGTGCATGTGCTGTCAGGGTGGAATGAAAGGTTGGAATAAAGCATAATCTCACTGACCAATATGTATATTCACATTTCCCTTGGCATCTGAAACAAAAAAGTGACCTATTTCAGCACTTCAAATTGCGACATTGTTCAGCAAGTAGGTTCACAGATAGAACTCTCTTGCATTTTGAAGTTTATCGACGGCGAAGACGTGGATCGTGCTTCTGAAATAATGGTTCGGTGTACAGGCACTGAGAATGAAGGAAACCAGATTGGGCATACCTTTATGCGTTTCCCAGATTGTGTCGCTTGCTTTCTGGCTTAGAGGCTCGCTGCTGCTTCCACTGTGCTGGTGCAACCGTAACATGCGTTTCAAAAAAAATATGGGACGAGAGCTGGGGCATGAGAAAATTCCATCACACGTGTAAGAGTACAACAACATTAAGATTTAGTATGTCTGTAATGAAGGAATGACCGCGCAGGGGGACAATGTACCTACCCGACGTTTGATTTATTAGCTTTCGACTTTACCTGTTTCGTACGCAGGGTTGAGGGTTCATTCGACGGACCACTCACAAGCGTTGAGGATTGTGTAGCGGTAAGAGGGATTAGTTGGTTGGGAAGATATTTCGAAGCAGCAGATATGCCAACCCCTTCTATCTCGGCATCTCCGTGCCATACATCCAAGTCGTGTTCGCCAACAGAGTTCAGATTAGAGGCCTCGAATCCCTCTGCAGCCTCACATATCCTATGCTCTTTCCGTCCCTCCGCGTCGGATATTTCATTCTCCTGAGCTCGAGGGATACTCGAGCTCTGGTGTTTATCTCCCAAATGAAGGAAGGAACTTGGAACATTCATGAGGTCAAGGGTGGTGGCGGAGGATTGAGATGGTTCGAGAGGCAGAAGGTGTTGTGACGAGGGGCGGAAGGAACGGGTGAGAGAGGGGAAGGTGGAAGGAAAGAGGGGGAATGAGGAACCAGGAGCGAGTACATGTGGGTACAACGGCCGAGGAACACAACGAGAGGGGATCCAGAACGTACGAACGCAGAGGGGCGAGGAGGACATGGGAACAGGAACGGAAGAGTGAGATACGAAAGGAGAGGAAGGGATCAGTAGGAGAAATATTTGTAGAGGGCATAACTTACGCGATAAAGAACGACACACGAACGCACCGGGACGCATACACGTAGCCGCTGAGGAGGGGATAATAGGAATCAAAGGGGTTTCCGCTTGGATAGGATTTCAGGTATAGGTACTCACTGTCAATAATGGAGATCTAAGAGCATAGGACAATTCAGTAGGGAGTGCGGTCTGTGACGTGTAGGAACAATCAAGTAACAGGGCGACGACCCTGCATCCGGATCAAGAACACCGTCGCTGCATTAGGAAAGCCTTGTTTTATCAGAACGATCCATTTGCATATAAACCCAAGTAGTTACGAGAATATACTCTAGTTCTAGTCTCAGTCTCATTCATCTCTTGACCGATCGATAAGCTCGACGCCTGTGTGCGCGATCGAAGCCTCGAACCGGCATATATTTCTATTGTCTTATCGAACACCCGGATACGCCGGGACATTACTTCTAGGTGTAGTACACACTACCTACACCATTCACTCACATACATTTCTGCACGTCGAATATCCCACAGTTTACATTCGTATTCTGTCAATTGCGTAACACATATCTGGACTGGCTTTTAAACTAATAGAAAGCAGGTGTTATAGTTGATAAGGTAGAAGACAAACGGTTTCCGCTACATCACGTGACCGTGATGATGTCACGGTCACAGCACAAAACTTTTCATTGTCCAAAATTTTTTTGAAAAAAAATTGTATTCTGCTATAGAAGATGGCAATTTTTTTGGAAAAAATGATTGTGCTACACTATACAATATGAGCCTTGTCTAACTCAGCTAGAATAGTATCTGGCAAGGTACGGTGACCTCTGTACTTCCGACTGGCCCAAGCTGCTTAACTACCTGTGAGGCCTTTCTGATATGCATCCATAAACTGTAATGATCTTGTGGAGAATCTGAAAGAAACAAGTGTCAATGACTGAATGAAACAGGATAAAAATGCAATGGGAGTATGACAGATAAGTGTATGACATACCTTCTCATTGAATCCAAAGGCACAGCATTCAGAGCAAGAATAACATTTCTTTCAAGATCAGCTTCTGATGATGATGCAGGAAACTCGTGGTACACCCTCTTAGCAAATCCCCAGCATTGTTCAATGAAGCTGACCTCACAATGGAATTTTGGATAGAAAATCATCTGGTACCCACGTGATTCAACAAGCTCCTCAAGTTTTGATTTCTGCCCAACAAAATCTGGTTTATTGAATAGAATCTGATGGCAACAGCAGTTGGTTTGTCCAGGTACACACTTGAACTGTTGGCAGTGTGCCAATAAGTGTGTGGGATCTGGCAGATGTGCTCCATGACCAATATGTTCCTGGATAATTATGCGCATGCCTTTAAACAAACCAGCCTGTGGATGGCCAATTGGAAAATACAATGATTGTGGGGTGCCATCAAGAAATCGCCCATCCTGCATTGGGACTTTGCACACTGTGCCATTGGGATCTTTGACACTGCACAGGAAGTTGGAGGCTGCATCCTTAGGAGGTTTGACAGTCATGTGCTTGGCTGAAAGTGCATCTGAGCGATGTGCTGTGTGAGTTTTTGCATTGTCATAAAAAACACATGTGTGTCATCCAGGTAATCCTCATCCAGAATGTCCATAGCTTGATTTGCCTGTTTAAGGATTTCATCATTGGTGAAGTAACCATCGCGATTCTTTCCTACTTTGAACATAACCCTAGTACTGTCATTGCTGATAATTCTTCATAAGCATGTTGTTTTCTTTGCAATATTGCTGGCAACTGACCCACCTATTTTTTGCTTGCAACCAGCCATAGTCTGGTGATACAAAATCTGCAACCATTTGTGATGGCCCTTCACCTTTTGCATATGGTTTTGCACTCTCACTTGAGTGAACCCAATGTAGAACACGACGATCATGTGTATAAAAGGTTGACTCATCATGCACCCAGGTTACAACAGGCTTATCCAGGCCTTTGGCTGCCTTCCAAGTGGTTTCAAGTGTGCCATCCTTGGTCCATTGGCACATATGGGGTTGGATGGAGGCCACAAATGGGAGAAAGATATTTTGTCGGTAAGCAACAACATCTTCATGCTCATGGCCATCCTTATATTGACCTTTTGGCTCTTTCTTCCAATGGTAATCCATTTTTGCCATCCACCTGCATGCTGTTTGTTCAGAAATCGACTTTTTCAAGTTAGGCTGCTCCTTCATTTCTGGTGTATGAAGGAACTGAACCACATCCATGGCACAGACATACTTGCCTTTTGATTGCAAGTGCAAACAGATTTCTTGTGCCAAATCTTCATCCTCCAGAATTGTTGAATTGAATTTCCCATATTCATGTTCTGGTAGGTTTGTTGGATCACTGATGAAATTGTGTGTCCACTCATGTAGCTGTCTTGCCATCCATTCTGGATTCTTGCCTGCAATGCTTGCCACTTGCTTGGATGCTACAATCCATCCTTGGTATCCATTAAAGCGATAAATGTGGAAGAAGTTACCCATTAGCTCGAGGCATGTGAAAAGTGTGTAATCAAAGCCTGGGTCCATATAGTCATCACCTGTCTTCCTTTCTGGCCGCAGAATTTGCTTAAGATCTGAAATTTGTAGGTTGACAAGGTCAGGATTTGGTGGTAATATAAATGGTTGTGATAGAGTCCACTTTGGGACAGTTTCAACATTGTCCTGAACAATGTCAGGAATGTCACCCAGGTTATCCTCCTCTTGCTCTGGCCCATTAACTTGGGTAACCATAGGTATGTCATCTTCTTCCCTACCTGTGGTATCCAATGTTATACTCCCTTGATCTGAATCTGAATCTATTTTGACTTTCTTGAGAGCAGGTGGCTGCTTTGATGACATATGTTGGAGTGACAAGTGGTAGAAGCTACTTACAGTATTAGTAAGCAACTGGTACAGTAGCCTAGCTGAGTTTCAATCAAGAATCAACATGTCTTAGCCTAAGCTTCTATGTGCAAAGGCCAGCTACTATGCAACTAGTAGTCTGGCTGTGCTCTTTAGTTGCAATAACATGCCACCAAGAAGGACACATATATTACCAAAACCTCCATCTCACATTTTTGCTGTCCAGTCCTGTTGCTTCTTTTTACTGTGCTGTTGTGTCCATATGGATTGGACTGTGCCTTTTTTCTTGTATGGTCCCCATTGCTTAGTTTTGTCACTATTTTGTGATCCAAACAATTTTGCCAATTGTTTCTTCCCTTTTGCAAGCCACTTCTCAAGGCCATTGAGGTCATGCACTGGGACATCATTGTCCACTGACAGCAGAGACAAAGTGGATGCTGATGAATTTTGGCTTTGTGAGAAATCTCCACTGAATTGGGCTTCCTCCCTATCTGAATCAGGTTGCGCAATTTTCTGCTTCTGTAGGGAAATTCTTATCAACAATTCATCCTGAACAGATTAAAAGGTCAAACCTTGATGGCATGGGTCCCAAGGTTAGTGTTAAATCTGCATGTCAGGCACTTAGCTAGATACTTCTGGAGGGGTTTCTGGAGGTTCCGAGTGGTTTCTGAGAGGGGGTTTGTATTTTGGAGGCAGAGAGACTAGAGGTTGTGGGTTCACAGACAGAAACGGAAAAGGTGGAAGGACAGGAAGCGCCGGGGGCTTAGGACTGTTTGTGGTATTAGGTCGTTCGACTAGTCATTCGAGTGGTTTGAGGTCACAGGGACTTGGCTTTAACTTATGTGTTGCACCCTCCTCGATCATCTGTCCCTAATTTTGGAAAGTCAGAAAATTTACTGGAACTGAATTGGAAACTACGACGCAGAAATAAGTTGATATTTGTACTAGTGAATAGTCCAGTTGACTGGTGGCTTATATACATGTAACTAATCCTTATACTAACTTTGCTGAGTAAAGACAAGGGGAGGAAAGAGTACAAGGGGCTAATGGAGGGGTAAAAACAAGGGGGCAAGGTACGCGACGATCTTATAGTTTATTATTTGCACATGGAACCTTGATTTCCGAAGTCGCGGAAAGGAGTCAGGTCCAGAAGTCATGGGTTTCTGAACGGAACCGTGGAAAGGTTGTTTTGGGGAATGGTCTTGTGGATTGCTGTGGTCGGGATCCCCCTGGAATGGCGGTGGCTGGATGATTAGGTTGGTCTGAGTTGCGGTTCATAACAGTTAGACACTGTCCAGCTTCTCTTGAGTTTAGGCATGTTCTAGTAGATTTTTGACAGCAACAGACACCCCAGACTGTCACTAATACCAGTGGGAATGACTTTCTATATATGGGATATTTCCTTATATAGGTGATTATGTCAGCACAAAAATTTTGTGAGCAAAAAAATTTTGACAGTGTCAGACTGCTTAAAAAATGTGATTATGAATTTTGGGAAGATGTTTGAAAGTTTGGATATACTACATTTACAATAGTGATTTTTTTCAAAAAGTAAAACCAACACTATGTACATATAGCTCTATGCCATTGATCTGTGGTTTTAGAATAATTTTTTTGTCAATGTTGCCAGATCCTTGTGCAAAATTCCAAAGTATGCAATGAGATCAGAAGGGAAACTGGCTGGAGAAATGTTCAGCAACCTGTATATAAGCACCATCGCTATGGCGCTCCGCACTCTACCGGGCATCACCCTCCATACCGACCGGGAAGTTCTGCCAGGGCCTCGACCCTGAGAACGGATGATGAAAGGGAAGCCAAGGGTTACAGTTGACCCTTCTGAAGGGTACTCGCCAACAGGGATGATGGTTCGGTGCACGGTACACTCGGTACTGCCGTGAGTGGGTCGAACGGACTTCAGTCGGCGGGTGTGGAGTACGGGTGGGTTGGCACTGGTCAGGGTTCATGATCGGGGGTTCCCCTGACAACGTCTTCAGTATGGCAGGCAGACCAGTCTCATGGAGCTCAAAACACCAAGCCATGATTGCCCTCTCAACAATGGAGGCAGAGTACATAGCACTCAGTAGAGCATGCCAACAACTTACATGGATGTACTCCTTCATGAGCGAGGCAGGTCTGGAGCAGGAACAACCTGGGATCCTTTACAACAACAATGCTGGTGCAGTCGCACTTACCGAGAACACGAAAGGACATGCAAAGCGCAAACATATCCACGTACACCACCACTATGTCCAAGAGAGGGTAGATGAAGGAGACATCAAAGTCATACATGTTCCCTTGGAAGATAACAAGGCTGAAATATTCCCAAAGCCCCTACCACGAGTTCTACACGAACGTAATGTCAAAGCACTAGGACTACTGGGACCCAAAGCCATTTAGGGGAGTGTTAACAGAAACGGGCATCAGGCCTAGTGCGAGCATAGGGGCTAGGGGAGCTAGGACCGGTACGCCGTCCCATGGTTACATACCACACTTTTCTCTATCCTCATGCATGGCCTTGATGGCCGATACGTACATAAACCCTCATGGACCTTTCTCGAACCTCAGCCATTACACTTTTGTGTCCGTCTGAGGTATGCGTACTTATTCACTACAGACTACTAGTTACTGATTGTCTACTTAGTTAACTGCGCTGCTGTTTTCAGGTAGATAATAGAGCCATTACACTTTCGTGTCCGTCTGAGTTAACTGCGCTGCCGTTTTCATGTGCCAACATCTGGGGGCAGTGCAGGCTCTACAGTCCTACTTCAAACATATGTCCCATAGGTAAGCTGTCGTTGTTACATTAAACTCTAAAGCTTATACGTGCCACAGCAACATTCATTGAGTACTGCTCAGATGGCTAGATCGGCCGGGTCAGATGAAATGTTATGTATTGCTATATTTACTAGGCTTGACTCACCATTCATCATATAAGACTCGTGGTCCATGAAACATGTACTTTAAACCAGATATTTTGGAAACAACGTGAATTTCAGAACCGTTTGTGACCTGGCACCTAGGAAGCAGTGTGACGAGGCTGTGGAAAGAGAATTAGGAGGGAGTTTAGAAACAGCATGAACACAAAGAATGAACATTTGTACTGATACCGGTGTTAGGGATTGCTTACTAGTCATACAACGATGGTAAGAAACAGGCCTGGGACAACGAGATTATATCAAGGGGACACCACAATGCGTGAGATAAAGGGAGAAATTTTATTGAGCAGGTATATGATATAACTCGTGAAAGAAACCCATGTCGATGATATCTAATTTTGTGTGAGGCAGCGCAGTAATATTTAAGTTCAAAATGCTTCACGAATCTATAGTGATTTTTGTAAGAAAATTTTCAAAACATGAAACAACATAGGATGTCCACCAATATTCTTGAGTGAATGAGATCGATATTGTAATACTATACGAGTGTTTCCTCAGTAAATGCTGCGTTGCAATATACTAATATATTTTACCTATACGAGTGTTTCCTACAAGCGTATAGATAAGTATGAATACAAACAAGACTGATAAAGAGCCTCTTACCTCAGTAAATGCTGCGTTGCAATATACTGAGGTAGAGTGAAAATACACTAGCTACTTTATACTATCTAGAGAACAATGGAAAACACGGAACAATAAGAATCTGGAACAAAGGACTGCGCAAATATTCCCTGTGGACAATGGAACCATGCAGTCACAATGAGGCAATACGGGGTGACATGGTTTGTTCCAAGCTAACGTGTCATCCTAGCTTACACGTTCATTCCTACACTCCCCCTCAAACTGCAGTCAGCCCAAGCTCCATCGCAAAATGCTTGACCTTTGTTGACGGCAGAGCCTTGGTAAGCGTATCGGCCACCATGTCATCAGTGGGACAGTACACAAGTCGAACGGCCCCTTGTTCAATAATCCAGCGTATGAAGTGAAAGCGTATGTCAATATGCTTAGTTCGTGCGTGATACTGATGATCCTTCGCAAGTGCAATCGCGGATTGATTATCGGAAAATAGTGTGGTGGGGGATAACTCAATGTTGAAGATTTGTTTAATCAGGGAGCGAAGCCAGAGGGCTTCTTTCGCTGCGTGAGTCGCAGCTATATACTCACTTTCCGTTGTGGATAGGGAGATAACATTTTGCCTTTTAGCACTCCATGATACAGCACCACCATGGATTATGTATGCATAACCGGAGATCGCATGTCGGTCTTCGGCCATGCTACCATCCGCGTCTGCGTAGCCAATCAATCCTCCGTCTGCATGTCCAAATGACAACCATAGCTGAGTAGTCCCTTTTAAATATTGAAAAACTCTTTTGACTGCATTCCAGTGCGCAGGGCCGAACTTTGTCGAATATCGAGACAGACACTGGACAGCAAAAGCTATGTCAGGGCGTGTACCAAGTGCAGCATACATGAGCGATCCGACAGCCTCTCTGTATGGTGTGTCGTGCATTTGGGCCCACTCAGTCGTCGTTTTTGGTGTTGAGGATGCCGACAGTATCAGCCCATGTTGCATTGGTGTAGATGCTGGCTTGAGGTCTTCAAAATTGTACCGACGAATGATGGACTCAATGTAGGATCGTTGGGAAAGGTGAATGGTGCGTTGCTCTCTGTTGCGTCTGATTTCTATTCCTAACAACTAGTGAAGCTCCCCAAGGTCAGTTATTTCAATATGTTTTGAAATATTGGTCTTGAACTCAACCACCAATGATTGCGATGATGCCGCGATCGTACAATCATCTACGTGGACCAGAACGATGATGTTTGAATCACGGGTGCGGCGAAAGAAAACTGCCTGGTCAACATCACAACGAAGAAAATGTAACTTGGTAAGCATTATGTCCATAAGCTTCTGATACCATCGACGACCAGATTGCTTTAACCCGTACAATGTCTTTTGCAGGAGACAAACCTTCCCGGAGGAGCCTGGCGCAGGATACCCTGGGGGTTGAGACATATATATTGTCTCCTTGTCAGTGAGTTCTCCGTTTAGGTACGTGCCTTTTATGTCGATCTGATGTAGTTCCATGTCGTTTGCAGCGGCAATTGCAAGCACAGTGCGGATCGACGCTAATTTGGCGACTGGGGCAAAAG
>QLPI01003139.1:0-37577 GCA_003314275.1 Chroogomphus rutilus | reverse complement strand
GACGACTGGGCAGAGTTATGGATGGGGGGGGAGTTGCCATTCGAAGAGGTGTCGGCGGTGTTGACGACGGAGAAGATAACCGTTGCCGTTTGACCCGTTTCTCTGGGAGCAATTGTAGGTAAAGGAGAATATTGCCAAGAGAGTCATACCTTGATGTAAAATATCGGGAGCTTGTCTAAGAGCCAGAAGAATTCCCACTTGCTCAAGAGCTTCGTCAATGGCTCTGCGTGAAAGTCAGTTTGATCACAGACATCATCAACACAATACCAACTTAGTTTCCTTTTCCGCTGAGTCACGTATTTCGGTGATACTGTTGAATAATTTCTTATGGGAATGTTTCAGGGGCTCGGGGTTCTCGTAGAACTGTTCGTCCGGAGAGAATGAACTAATTATTCTGTTTACCCGCGCTATGGCTTCTGAAGTGGCTGGATTCATCGACAAGCTCCGCAAGTGATCAAGTGATGCGCAGATGTTTTGCCAGCATTGAATCTCTGCAAATAAACACCATTCAATGGTAGCTTTAAAAGGCGCTGTCCACCAAGTCTCATGTTACCTTCAGATGGGGCAGGACGTTTCTGACCAGTTCGTCTGCGATCCATATATTATACAAATCGAAGTAAATCCCAACTTTGAGAAAGTGTGTAGGGACGATTGCAATTGTGATTGGTTTCCAAGTTCACTGTTCGCTTGCGGTGAGTGTACGTAAGTTCCGCCACAAGCTAGCCGAAAGGGATCGCGGAAGCAGAAATCGAGTAATATAAATAATAAAAACATTGGACAGCAACTTCAAAGCGAGTATTATTACAACATAGTACCAGAAAGTCAAAAATGATTTCAGCTGCATTTACTGCGCAGCCTGAACGGAAGATGGAAACTCTTTCGTATGCGGCGCCAGTCTACGCAAAGAAAGATCATAGACAACTGTGAGTGATTCAGACTCTGATGGCACCATCAGAGTTCTGGAGTGCAGAGACAGCTTACCCTCTTCAATTTTCTTGATATCATATTTCAAGCTGTCGAATCGCCTTCGCAAAAGGTCATTTTTGAGGTTCAGCTGGATACCGTCAGTTTATACATGCAAAAAGCATCAGGTTTGTCTTGCACCAGGCCTACCAGCGAGAATCCAGCAAAGAGATCCTTCGAAGCCCCCACACTGTTAGTCCCATAACAGATATCGGAGAATGGAATACAGCTAACTTTGACAAAATTGGATATTCTGATAGGTTCCTCATGGTTTCCCATTGTCACTACATTTACACAGTATCTTGACTGCCCATCAACGTAAGAAAAATGCAAGACAAATTGAATTGTCCGCAAACTGACTAATTCGTTGACGACACTGATAAGGCCAAGGAGATAATCTTCTGCTTGAAGATAGAATCTATCCTTCCATTCTTCTTTAACTGCCGCGCACATTGTCAATAAGAATGGAGCTAGAAGTGATAACCTTACTGCCAAGGATTTCACTTGCCCTAGGAAGAGAAAGAAGATCGCCGGTGGAGAGGTATTCTACAAGTGCAGCAGTAAAAACGGCAGACTGGATCTGGGAAGGAAGAGTATGATTAATATCCTATGGTCAGGCAAGTGGCACGTAAGTCATTGCCTGTCGTTGCCACGTATTTTTCCACCTGAAAGACAATTCAATTAATTCATGAAAACAATGATGAATTAAAAAAGTTGAACCTCCAGAATTGGTGGGGTGGGATGAGTGCTGCAATTGAAGCAGTGCTTTCACGACATTCTGCAAACATCGGGCGGGTGGCCTCAACAAGAGCAGGTACTATATTTAAAACCAGATCAATAAAATTCACGACTGAAGGGGATTGGGAACTATACTGGAATCAGAAGGAGTCGAGTGAATCTTGTTGAGAAGTCCTATAATCGCTCTTGTCTTTTTTTCGAATTCTGTCCCCAGATCACGTAGCTTCTGTAAAAAAAAAAAAAAAACTCTCCTCAGCCCCGAAAAAAAGGATCTGTGAAATCAATAACCTCCCCTAGCTCCACATCTTTGTCCAACAGCTTTGTTAGCAAGGCTAAGTCTCGTTCGTCCATAGTGTCCAAAATGGGACTCCGCACCAAACTAGAGACTCAGACTGAGTGGCTTACGTACGACAACACGCACCTACCGCTCCTTAATTTACGCATAAGCACTGCAGTGGTACTGGTTCTCAGCTCGTCTGAGGTTTCCCAGTGAGTGGAAATTGCTCCCCGCCAATATGAACGCGTCCTAACTCCAATTGAGACCATGTCTTCCAGTGGCTCAAATCTTCCGAACGAGATTGAGGTGTCTCGCATGTTGGAGAAGCTGAGAAGGGAGCCCATCAATACTCAAGGTTCTCAGGACGCAATCCTAGCACCCATATACACTTTACTCATGAGTGTGCCTCCTGGCGAGGATGGCATTCTGCATTGGTTCTGCGATAAAGCAAGGCCTGTTGTCGTCGAGGCATCAACGTTCCTTCTTCGTTTACATGCCTACTCGGATAATACAAGGGTGGAAGCTTGGAAACAAAGTCTTGCTGGAGTGTTGCATGGGTGCTGTGGTTGTGTGCAGAGCTATACAGATGCCAAGGTTTCTTCTAGAGACACGTGTGTAACCTTCCTTCTAGCAATTTTCATGCATCTGATGTGACACCAAGTTATTTTGCTGCTTTTTCAAAACCTGTACTTGACTCGTTTTTCTCGACCATAGATAAGTGGGAAGTCCTCATAGTTCTCGATGCCATTAAAGGTGTTGGTATATCTCCGGGATCTAAAAAGAACTTCAGTGATTTACCAATCCCCGTATTCTATCATGTGCTTTATGCTATCCATTTCTTTGATAGTCAAGAACTTCTCCGTATCCTCCAGGAGCATCCTCCGGCTTTTATATCATTGGGATGGCCTACGGCTGTGCCCCCAGGTTTACTCATTCTTCTTTTCCACGAAAATACCAAGATTCGTACCTGGGCACAGCAGCAGATGGTTGGATGCCCGCCCATTGACCAAGACAAATTTACGAACAGTTATGAAATGGTTTTTCACTCTGTTGCCACAGCCCTGACCTCAACGGTGCTCACACCATCACTGAAGCCTGATTTGAACCATACTTCCCATCGACCGCTTGACAAATATTTTACAATGTCCCCTTCGGCCTTGTGGTCGGGCTTGCAGAGCTTTCTTCGAGCTCTTCCCGTCGCTTTGATGGGAAGCGAGGATCGTACGGCTCGTTCAATACGTCATGCCATAATTGGTCATTTACATGACAAGGGGTCTCGTGCGTTACGAGATTTTACTTCCCTTATGTTTTATTGAAAATCACATCACGACAGACTTTTCCGATGTGCTACGAGCGTTTATCTATCTTATAAAGAAGCATGGTAAAACCCTTTGGCAAGACGAAGATCACGATTTCCCGCAAGTAGTTTTCGACTCTATCAAGGACAACTCTATGTACTTGCGCTTAATTCAAGATTCGAATTTGAACCCTGCACAGCAGCCATGGTTTGTGGAATGGTTTCAAGTATATCTTAATTCCCTCAACGACATGCCAATTTTTGGAGATATGTTGAGAAAAGTTGTGGGCTTTACAATTGAAGAATTGCAGCACGAGCGTTTCACAGACAAACGACCGTCAATAATGGCGTGCACACTTACTGTGAGCCTATCATCTATCTAACGTGCACTGTCTAAGAGAATCTTGATTATGTAAACCAGATTCTATATGAAGTTCTTCAGTCCACGAATGGTGACTCTAAGAATGCGAGATACTCTGCCGTCAGCCATGTACTTGATATCCATGCCGATGTCATTGTCACTGTGGCGCTATCCCCCAAACGTAATTCACCTTTGTGGCAGACAGCTCGCGGTGCTGCTCGCCAGTTACTCGACCATGTTTTGAGGATTGATGCCTCCAACGCCGAGGCAATCATCTTCCAGATCTCTGATGTCGTGAAACAACATATATCATCCGGCGAAATTAAACGGAAATATGACCTGAGGGAGCCTGTTTTCCGTAGACAGATATGGAAGAATCTCTATGATACATTCAGCGGTGACGATAGAGAAGGCCTCGTATTCCTCATTTCTTTGGTGGCGCGCTCGGCCTATTTGGATACGCTGTCTGGAGATGCATTCAACCCCTCAAGTCTACCGGCAGAGGTTCGGAAAAACGTTGCGACCATTATTGATGCTGTTAATGCCGGACTTAATGACATGCGAGCTGGATTTTTGGACGCGATAACTCAATACACGAGTGCAACGTCAAGCACGGCTACAGTGGTACAGTCTATCATACGTCGTCCAGAAACGGCAAAGCATCTTTTGGCATTGCTACTGTCCCCCAAAGATGACCTTCAAACGGCTTCTCAAATTCTTCTTGGCCAAGCGTACGATGTAGATTTGCGCTCCGACTCCCTTCGTGCCATTCTCAAGGACCTTACAGCTCCAGCTTTGGATGGAATCGCCAACGTCGTTTCTACCTTCAATGAATGTGCATCGCTTTTCCCGGAAGCTTGTAACTTTGCAAAATCATTGGTGAGATGCATGACTGACGTCATAGAAGTCTTAACAAATGGTCGTGATGGTCTATTATTCGATGACCAATTTGGTGACGGTTCAGACGGTGTCGGGTCAAAAACACGACTCCAAAATTTGTGGCGTCTGATGTGCCAGGCCATTACGATCATCTTTCGACGGACACCAACTTGGTCAAGAGTAAATGAACCTGAGGCCTTGATAGATTGGATGCGAGACGCGTTAATTTTCGCCCGCGATTTGGTTGCTCAAAGGCGCACTTTCGAAGCTGCTTTGTTAAGTGTCCATCAGCCATCCAGAACCACATTGGCTTCTCCCCGAAAACTATCACAGGTTGGACGTAGCATGTTGAATGACTTACAACCCGTATTGACTGAGTCTATTCGGTGGCTACGTTTGACTGATATGGAACTCCTCCATCAATCCTCGAATTTAGTTCAGACTCTTATGGATTGCTTTCGCGAAACCTGGGTCAAACCTTCTCAAGACTCTCTTGAGCGGCTAGAAAAGATCTTGGATGCAGCTCGTCGCAAATCTGTACCGGAGATTGAACGGAGTAGATTGACAGACACTCACTTGTCGGAACTGGCGGCTGCATTATCGTTTTTCAATGATGATGATGACGATGACATTCAGATTATCGGAGTCACTACGCCACCAGTGAAGCTTGAATCTGCTTCAGCTCGCGCTGAAAGATCTTCGCATGATAGCAGACTCCGCCAACAGAAGATCGATGGTTTCATGACGGGATCATCTAAGCCGTCCATCAAAACATCGTCTGCTTCCAAGTCGATCCCTTTCGTTGACATACGACGGGGTGGCAACAATGTTTCACAGTCCAGCTCTTTGATGGCGCAAATACGTTCACAGGCGGCCGCTCAGGGAGCGAGCACTTTCTCCCGTGGAAACCGTCTCAACGGAAAGCCTGATCGATTCGCCAAGCTTTCCTTTAACAAACCTAAAGCGGAAAGGGAGACCACATCCACCACATCTAACGCCCCACAATTGTCTTCGTCTTCTTCTGCTTCAGAATCAGATGGCGATGGTGGTCCTGGCGGTCTGGCGTCGTTAAGCAAGCTACAAAAATCGCCCCTCATAAAAAAACCGGCACAACGACGAACCGTTAAGTTGATGGAGACACAGTACACAGAGCGTAACGCTGCACTAGACAGAATGCGTAAGCGTGATGAAGCGCAACGAGTAGCTTTGCGGATGAGACCGGATTTGCGTCCTCTTTATCGCACCATCTTATCCTGGAATTACGACCACGATGGAAGCGAGCCTCCGGTCTTGGGAGATCCTCCATCTTATGTTCACAACATGGATCAATTCGAATCCGACCAGGAATACCAACGTACCTTTGAGCCATTGCTCACTTTAGAATGTTGGAACCAGCTGATCAAAAGCAAAGAAGAAGCTTCCCCTGAGACGCTCATGTGTAAAATTAACTCTCGACAGTACATCGATGACTGGCTTAACCTAGATGTGTCTGTGACCGACAGACTTCCGGAACGATGGTGGCTCGCGGACACGGATGTTGTTCTCCTCCGTAGGTTGGGAGACCAAAACTCGGTCCTTGCAAAGGTCCAATCATCAAGTATCACACCGTCTCAGATCCAAGCGACTCTCCGCACCCTTTTCATTCCTAAAGCTCCGGATCCCGGTTTGTACGTCAATACACAGTGGTGTCTCACAAAGGTGTTTAGGTCGGTCTCTTCTTGTGTCTCATTACTTGGTACTGACTAGGCGTTTAGCTTGAGTACCATCTCACGCGAATATGCTGCACTCAAGGCCCTACCTTATTACGACTTCTATCCCCAGATAATGAGGCCACGACCAACAGGAGTTCCTCATGTGCCAGCAGCGCAAGTTGAGCAGGCCATGAAAGTTTATCATGTGAACCAGCCTCAAGCGACTGCTATCCTAGCGTCGATGAACGCCGATGGTTTTTCTCTGGTCCAAGGGTATATTCATCCTCCATTCGATTCGTACCCTCACTGATCCAGAACCTAGTCCCCCTGGAACGGGGAAGACGTTAACCATATGTGGTATTGTAGGAGCCTTTCTTTCCACGCGGTCTCCACCTTCGACTGTGGTTCAGACCGGTCGCAATAATGTACAGCCTGAAAAAATGCCACCCTCAAAGATACTTATCTGTGCACCAAGCAATGCTGCGATTGATGAAGTAGCAAAGCGTTTAAAGGACGGTGTTCGTGTATCGGACGGCCGTCTAGTCGTGCCCAATATCGTTCGTGTTGGTGCCGATAAGGCCATCAATATCAGTGTCGTGGATATTTCCCTTGATAAACTAGTAGATCAGCGACTGAATTTAGAACCGAAACAGGCAAGTGCCTCCTCTGCGTCGACAACCATGGCCTCCTTGCGTTCAGAGATGGATTCTCTGAGGAACACTAGAGCCTCGAAATTGCAGGAAATGACCAACCTCCGGGACAATGTTCTTAGAAAGCAAGCCCTTGAACTCGAACTCAAATCGCTGAATAACCAACGGATGTCATTGTCACAGCAGTTGAATCGAATCAAGGATCAGCAGAAATCTGATTCACGAACTCTCGATGCCGCTCGACGAAAGTACCGCGCTCAAGTGCTGATGGATGCGGATATCATCTGTTCCACGTTGTCAGGAGCTGGTCATGAGGTCCTTGCGAATTTGAATTTTGAGATGGTAGTCATCGATGAGGCTGCACAATCGGTTGAGTTAAGCTCTTTGATTCCATTGAAGTACAGATTGAAACGCTGTATCATGGTTGGAGGTGCGTCGGGTTTGAAATTTTTCGTATATCCATACTGATCTGTATACAGACCCCCAGCAATTACCTCCGACGGTTCTTTCACCGCTTGCGAATAAGTTTGGTTACGGCCAGTCTTTATTTGTTAGGCTCCAGAAGAACAGACCAGATTCAGTCCATCTGTTGAGGTACGCTGTTACATTTAATGTATCGACAGTAGCCATTGATCTGTTTCTTCATAGCATCCAATATCGAATGCATCCAGACATCAGTCGCTTACCCAGCACGCTTTTCTATGCGCGGCGTCTCCTTGATGGCCCTAGAATGGCTGAGAAGACCTTTCAGCCTTGGCACAAACATCCTCTGTTTGGAACATACAAGTTTATCAACGTGGCAAGCGGAAATGAACAAGCTGCACATAGCGGTCATTCTTTTGTAAATCGTATCGAATGCGAAGTAGCCGTAGCCCTTTACAACCGGATCAAGACTGAATATACCAACACAGACTTCGACTTCCGTATTGGTGTGATAACCATGTATCGTGCACAGCTGTTGGAGTTGAAAAAAAGATTTCAAACAGCCTATGGCGCGGATGTACTAGAGAAAGTAGATTTCAACACCGTCGACGGCTTCCAGGGTCAAGAGAAAGATATCATCATTCTTTCGTGTGTTCGTGCTGGTCCGGGTGTTCAATCAATCGGGTTTCTTGCTGATCAGCGGCGTCTGAATGTTGCCATAACAAGAGCAAAAGCATCTCTTTTCATTTTGGGACACGCCGCTACTCTTGAACGTAGCGATGAGATGTGGAAAGCAATTGTTCAGGACGCCCGAAGCACTTCTCGAATATTGGATGTACGTTCACATTTTTTCACTCATTCAAGCCGCCTAACCGGTTGTTTTGATTAGGCAGAACCATCTACATATCGTCGGCCATTGAACCCTTCAATTCCTACCCGGCACCCAGTGAAATCACTTCCACCCAGCCATCCAATATCAGTCCCTGACAACCTGAAAACTCCCAAGGAGTTGCTTCACAGTAGACCTCAGTCAATCAACTCGGTGGCCGGTGCTGCTTCCATCAATTCCGGTTCTTCGAATACATCGGTTGACATTCAGGGTACTAGCATGCTAACAGATCCAACCACGTCGAACGCGGGCAAGAAGCGCCGAAACTTGGATGATGCTGATACTCCTCGACCTGCACCATCGCTTCGGAATCAAAGTGATATCCAAGACACACGAACGTTACCACGTCCACCGCTTGTGAAAAAACGACCCAAAGAAGTGCCTATGTTTATCCCCAAGAAAAAAACCTGATCATAAGGTGAGTTTCAGGTTTGCAACAGCCAGTGCAATGAAGTAACGATTCACAGCGTGAAACTCCCGATCAAGGGAGTCACCGATAGATATCACGATTAAATTATTCACCAAACACAAGCATACACATGCCATCCTATGCTTGCAGCACTTTTATTCCCATCCATCTACCAAGTCATGCATTTTGTTTTGCAAAATTTTGTTATCCCGCACTTGCTACCTGCATTCATATTGGCTGTTAACAACATTAGCTTTGTTTTAAGCACCGTGGTGCCGAGACTGTGTAAGCCAAGCACTAGTGCAATAGTGCCAAGAACACGATGCTGGCAGGGTATTGGCCTAGTCTAACAGACCAAATGGACATGGCTGGCTTTAATGTACTTGTGCATTACGCCCTTCTTCCGTAACACTAAATTTTGGGAGAGATACTCAGGAGAGTGCTGAGAGTGTCAGCCCAAGTGTGGACTTAGATGAAGAGATTAAGAGTTTTACAGATGATTGCTGTTGTCAAGCTTCAGTAATGCTGAGGATGCTGGTGGAGAGCAGCCAAGTCCTGCAGGCCAAGAGTAGTGGCTTTGGCTTCAATATACTTGTGCATTGCACCCTACTTTCTGTGCATGCCACCAATTTGAAACAGAAGGGATACTCAGAGAGTCCCAAAGGTGTTGGCCCAAGTAGAGGACTTAACAGAGGAAGGGAAGGTAAAGGAGCCTAAGCCTAGTTGATACCCAGAATGAGGAAGTATGTACATGCATGTCCTACTTATATAGGTTAAGAAGCAACATGTGGAATAAGGAATGTAGGACAATAAGGTATGCAGAGCATGTAGGGGTATTGTCTGTCATGAAACAGGCTTAACTCACTGAATTCCAGAAGACCTGTTCTGAACCCATCGCTCCATAAAGACAGACCTCCTGTCTTGTCTATCTACTAAACAATTATAGTCCGATTATATCAAATGCCGCTTGCAGGAACACCTCGAACCATATGCACCAGGGGAGAAACTGCCAATATGTTCAATTCATTTCTTTTTGTAATTAACAAAGTATATTTGATTCTCCTAATATACTTGTATGCAATCTACTCATGAGACCTTTATTATGCCCCCTTTCCATTATCATATGACCCGTTTTCTCATTAATTCCACTCACATATTACTGGCCTCCTTTGTATGTTCTAGCTGACTCAGACATTTTGTAGATATATAAACACTCAATGTAACACTCCGTAGTAGTCAGTCAATCCGACTCACTTCTTCTCTTACTATAATCTAAGCACTATATCGCTCAAACTGCAACTACTTTCATATTGTCTACTAGCCTTCCCGATAAAAGATTAAAAGTCTCACCATACTCTATCGATGGTGCAAGTTGCTATTATTACTACGCATCCCAAACACGACATTCACAAGTTTCGAGATCTCAAGCCCAAACTAGGAAGAGATAACTGGCTATCATGGAAGAGAGAGCTTTTGGCCACAGCGAGAGATCACGGCCTATATTCTATAATTCTTGGCACTAACATTTTACCATCAACTGGAAACCAAGTCATTACTGTAATGAATAACATACCTCATGTCGGCACTACGCTACTCTCACAACTCATTGAAGAATAGAACAACCGAAACAACGTCACTTACAACCAGATCCTTCTATGCATTTCTCTAGAACTCTAGACCGCTATTGACGACACGGATGTTGCAAGCATCGCATGGAAAATACTCCTAGCAAAATTCAAATCCACCGATCTGAGCAAGATCAGCATCATCAGGACAAGATACGAGAATTACCACATGGTCGAAGGACAGCCCATCATAACTTACATCACCACTATGAAGGAGTTTTGGAATCAGTTGAAGAGGATGGGAGAAATAATACCGGACTCTACCCATGCGGCGACCCTACTTAGAAATGTTCCAGAATCATGGAGAACAATGGCACAGACAATTAGGATGATAACACGCAAACCAGATGAGATAGAGGAACATCTTGAGGCACATGAAGCTGACCTTAATGCCTTAGAAGTCTCCGTTCAGGCCAGCACTGCTTTTACGGCCCAATTCAGACCGATGTGACCTATACATTCCAGACCCCCATTGCATAACCCACACAATCTATGATTTATTCCCAACTATCGAGGTACTACACCCAGGCCAAGCCAAAGTCATCCGATTCAATGCAACAATTATAGGAAGAATGGCCATTCTACATCTCGATGTTACGTACATGGCGGCAGACTCGCAGGACAAGCCCCGTGGAGACAGCACTACGTACCACCCCTTCACAATCATCAGCCTCACCACACCCCTCAGCTCTCCAATATACCACTATCGCATCAGACCTTCCACTTTCCCATTGACAGATCGGCGTATATAACAAACCCACAACAACACAAGAGAAACCCATCATTGACATGCCAGCTCATCTCGCAGGAGAAACAAAGAATATCATTATGGTTGCTACTACCAAACCCCCTACTGCCTCGATCCAGTCACTCGTATCTACGACATCGACACTCTACAGTGATGCACACACATGGCTCATTGACTCAGCAGCCTCCAACCACATATCCAGCACTCTGTCACTGTTCTCTAACATGACAAAGATCTCCCCTGTCACAATACAAACGGCCAGCGGTAATTCGTTCACTGTTGACCAGAGCAGAACAATACATATTAAGGTCATGTCCGACCCCCCATGCAACCTCCCTAACATTACCATCACGCTCACTAATGTTATTTATGCCCCCAAACTACGTGCCAATTTGCTATCAGTCAGACAGATGATCAATGCAGACATCTACGTGTCATTCAGAAAATACCAGTCCATACTATCACTCAACAGGAGAATATTAGCACAAGGGCCAAAGATCGACAATTTGTTCATGTATACAGCAACACCCATTCCCAAGGACACACCAGAACTTGCATACTATGCTTCCGAGCCAGCAAACATAGTTCTCTGGCATTATCGACTCACTCACACCAGATACTCAACCCTTCAAGCGATAAAAAGATTACACATGGTGGATGACTTCATCCCAAGCGGCCATCACGGGCCCATTGCTCAGTGCAGCAACTGCCCATATGAGAAGTAGACTTGTGCTCCATTCCAAAAATCCAAGTCCCTACTGGCAAACAATGGAGACATCATAGTATCTGACCTATGCAGACCATTCAAGTTATCAGTTGGGGGATACAAATACTTCATAACCTGGATCGACCTTTTAACACACATGGTAAGTGTCGAATTCCTCAAGAATAAAGAATGCAAGACAGTCACAGAATCATTCAAGAAATATATGGCATGGCTACTATGCCAGAAGAAGGCAGATGTAAAGAGGGTCAGGATAGACAACGGTGGAGAGTACATGGGCAAGGAATTTGAACATGTCTGCAGTAAGCTCGAGATTATTCACGAGACAATCTCACCCTACATACCAGAACACAACAGAATTGCCGAACAATATAATAGAACACTACAAGAAGGGGCACTAACCCTATGAAATGATGCTGATCTACCTGCCAAATTCTGGGTATCTGCAATACACATCGTCAATTTCGTCAAGAATCGCGTTTTACACCATCATCTCGGCATATCCCCCTATGAGGCATTCTGGAAGAAGAAACCGAGCATTGATTGGTTATGCACCTATGGCTGCAAATGCTGGGCACTCATCTCAAAAGCAATAAGGCAAAAGGGTGAGTACAAGTCAGTAGAAGGAATATTCATGGGCTATTATGACGATTCGAAGGTGTATAAGATTTGGATACCACGTACATATACAATTCTCAAGGCAAGAGATGTAATTTTTGATGAGTCAAATCACATTGAATGCATTACCATATATGCAACTGACGATGATGATGTCCCTGAGCTCTGGACAACCAACCTACTGTCACCAAAGTCACCTCAGGTCCCCCTATTCTTTATAAATGGACAAATAATGATGTACTTCCCTTACACGCAGAAGCTACCAATAGCCCACTTACTGAACTTACAGAGACAGACATGAATGATGAAGAAGAAGTACAGGAGCATGAGATGAAGGTTCAGAATGAAGCACACAAGGAACCACTGAAGCACATACTAAAGGACATTGAGAAAGGTCCGTGGCTCGACCCAAACAATCAGACATATGGACATGGCAAGAGACATCTAGGCATTTATGCGGCTATCAATGCAATGGCACATGGTCTGGCAGAACTAGAACACATCAAATCAGCCTTTGTAACACTCGCAGATGACAAACCGGCAAATTATAAAGAGGCAATGAGTTCACCCAACGTAGATAAATGGCAAGAAAGTATGAATGAAGAATACGAGACACTAAAGAACTATCACACCTGGCACCTTGTCAAGAAACCACCTAATGTCAACATCATTGGAAGCTGCTGGACTTATCATGTCAAGAGAGATAACCTCGGATGTGTCGACAGACACAAAGCCCGGCTAGTTGCCCAGGGCTTCTCACAAATATCGGGAGTGGATTTCGACGAGATGTATTCTTCCACTATTCGATTCACATCCTTTCGCTTAATTCTTGCTCTAGTGTGCCACTACAACCTCGAGTTATACTACATCAATGTAAAAGGGGCTTACCTTAACGGGAACTACAAGAAGATATATACATGAGACAGCTGGAGGATTTTGTAGAGGAAGGGAAGGAGAATTTGGTCTGCAAACTGAACAAGGGGATCTACGGGTTCAAACAGTCGGGACGCATATGGCACCAGACCCTGAGGTCCAAAATGGAAAAACTGGGCTTCAAACATGGCGATGCCGACCCAGCAGTTTTCTTTCGCTTTGGAACCGGCGGATAAGCAGACATCACCAGATGGTATGTCGACGATGGCCTTCTAGTAACCGTTTCCATCGACTCCATAGACTGTATGGTCAGAGACATCCAAGGAAGCTTCGATATAAAAGATCTAGGGGAACCTGATCATCTACTCGGCATCAAAATCACTCGAGACAGAGAATTGGGGATGATTCATATCTCTCAGCCTTCCTTTATCAACACAATAGCTTGACGCTTCGACATAACTCACGGCTGAGCCATTTCATCACCCATGCCATGGATACATCCACAAACTTACATGCATCTACCGACAACGACAAATCCATCAACATACCTTATGCATCACTCATAGGCAGCATCAACTACTGCACAATTTCCACACACCCGGACATCGCTTTTGCTACCAACAAGTGCATGCAATTCACTTCCAAACCAAGAATCTCTCACTGAGAGGCTGCCAAATGCATTGTCCATTACCTCCTGAACACGAAGGATTATGGTATTACTTATAGGCAGGAAGGGAAAGGAGTTGAGGGATATGGACACAACTTAGCAGGGTTTACAGATGCAGACTTTGCCAGTGACGTTAACGATCGAAAGTCAACGACTGGATGGGTCTTTACGTTCAATAGCGCACCCGTCTCTTGGGAATCAAAGAAACAAGGACTCATGACTCGCTCTTCTATGGAAGCAGAGCTTTTAGCAGGGTCCATAGCCATGGCAGAAGGGATATGGTTAATAAGGCTCAGAAAGGATTTCAGGCATGATTTCACTCCTATTCCCAAGTTCACCGATAACCAATCGTTCATCGCATTCACAAAAAATAACGTTAACAATGCGAGGACAAAACACATCGATATGCATTAGCATTATGCATGCGAGCAGGTCAATGCCAGTAACATCTAACTCCATTATATTCCAACACTTGAAAATCCAGCTGATATCCTCACAAAGCCATTGTCTCCGTGCAAGCACACGCATCTCCTCAACACCCTCGGGATCCGTTGTGCTTGAAGGTGCATGTCGTGAAACGGGCTTAACTCACCAAATTCCAGAAGACCCGTTCCAAACCTGTCGCTCCATAAAGACAGACCTCCTGTCTTGTCCATCCACTAAACAATTGTAGTCCGATTATATCAAATGCTGCTCGCAGGAATACCTCAAACCATATGCACCAGGGGAGAAACTGCCAATATGTTCAATTCATTTCTTTTTGTAATTAACAAAGTATATTTGATTCTCCTAATGTACTTGTATACAATCTACTCACGAGACCTTTATCACGCCCCCTTTCTATTATCATATGACCCGTTTTCTCATTAATTCCACTCACATGTTACTGGCCTCCTTTGTATGTTCCAGCTGACTCAGACGTTTCACAGATATATAAACACTCAATGTAACACCCTGTAGTAGTCAGTCAATCCGACTCACTTCTTCTCTTGCCATAATCTAAGTACTATATCGCTCAAACTGCAACTACTTTCATATTGTCTACTAGCCTTCCCGATAAAATTGTCTACAATGAGCAAAAATAGAATGGAGGAATGTAAATGGGGATAGAACAATGAAAATAGAATAATGGGAATGTGGCCAAGGATAGGACAATAGAGAGTGCCCGACTATAAAACAATGGGTTATGGGCTGAGGATAAAACAATGGTCAGATGTCCTGAGGTAAGATGGGTCGAGGAGTAAGGAGCGGATGGGGTGAGATTAATGGATGGTGAATGAGGCAAAGTGGATGAGGGATGGGGATGAGGAATATGGATGGTGGATGTGCCAAGCCGAGACTGGTGTACCAAGTGACTTGCATGTGGCTTGGACACTTGTGCATGAACATAGACTGACTGCTCGGTCGGCACTGCCAAATTACCAAAATCTCGGTACATGTACTTGACAGCTGTTGATTATCAGAATGAAAAAATACATACATAAAGTATGCTACTTTTATAGTCAAAGAAACAGGGGTAAGAGACCTTGACATAAAATAGGGTTAGAGTGGCATGGGTCACCCACAGATCAAATGTAGGTGACTGCCATACCTACACATGCTGACACGAACATATCATATGCACATGTGATGTATAACATAAACGCACCATACAACATGAATGTGCCATACAACATGAACACACTATACAATATGAACATGCCATATGTGCATGTGATATATGATACAAACATGTGTGTGTTATACATGTGTATGTATGGTGCATTGGTGTCAGTGCATATATATATAGTACATTAGTATCAATGTGTGCATGTATGGCATATTAGTGTTAGCATATGTACATATGCAACATTGGTGTTGGCACATGCATGTATGGTGTATTTATATCATATGCATGTATGTATGGCATGGTCATATCGTATGTGTGCACATGGGGCATGTGTGTATCGTATACATGCACATACATGCATACATAGTTGAGGTGGCAGGTTGGGCCTATGTCAAGACCACAATACCAAGCTCCGGTTCACTCGGTAATACCAACTGACCGACCAACCTCTACCCATACTATCCTCACTATCACGTGGTCTCGGCCCGGTACACCTGGTACATCATCTAGACTACTTCTCCCATCCTATCCCTTTGACCCCTCACTATCCTCTCATCCCCTCACCTGTTCTCCCCCGGAACATGTGATAACCACTCATTATTTTAGTCACGGCCCTATTGTTTTATCTTTGGTCATCCTCTATTATTCTATTCTCACCCACTCCTTCATTATTTTATTCTCAGCCATATTCCATTATTCTAATCTTGCCTACATTCCTTATTCTATTCTTGATCACTGTAGACAATGCCTCCACATGGTTTTTCATACCTTATTGTTCTCTATTCCTTATGCCACCCTGTACCACATCTTGCTTCTTAACCTATATAAGTAGCAGGATGTATGTAGATAGTTCCTCACTCAGAATATCAACTTGGTTTGCACCCTCTCGTCCGCCTCTTCCCTGTCTAAAGTCCTTCACTCAAGCTGACATCCTTGGCACCTTCGCAAGCCTCTCTCCTGTCTAAATAAGTGGCATGCACGGAACAGCAGGGCACAACGCAGGAGCACATTGAAGCCTAGCCACCCTGAAACGGTCTACAGGACTTGACCAACTCCTCGGCTTTACCGAGTCCTAACAGCCTAGGTCATGGGTGCTCTTGGCTTGACCTGTATCCAAACCCAAGGGCACCCAACCTGGTGACCCATGTAGGTTAGCCTACTATTCCCTAAATAGGGTAGCATAAGAAATGTATGCAAAAAGAATAAGAGATGGAAATAAGATATGGAAACCTCAGTCATAATAACCGAATATAGAAACATACCAAAGCAAATGGAAACGAAGCATAAAAGAACAAGCAAAGTAGGAATAATGGATGATGAGTGAACAGAATCATGAATGATGAATGTACCAAACTGAGACTGTTAAGTACATGTACTGAGTGTTTGGTAATTCGGCAGTGCCGACTGAGTACATTGGGCTATGACCATGCCCAAGTGAACAAGCTGCATGCAAATTACTTAGTGCGCTGGTTGTTAAATCCACATGTCGGCGCTTAGCTAGAGGCTTCCAGAGGTTCCAAATGGTTTCCGAGGGGGGGTTTGTACTCTGGAGATGGGGGGACTAAAGGTTGTTGGTTCATGGTTGGAATTGGAAAGGGGCAGAAAGATGGGAAGCACCGGGGGGTCTAAGACTGTTCACGGTATTAGGTGATTCGAGTGGTTCGAGGTCACAGGGACTTGGCTTCAACTTATGTATTGCACCTTCCTCGATCATCTGTCCCTAATTTCAGAAAGTTGGAAAATTTACCAGAACTGAATCGGAAACTACGATGCAGAATTAAGTCGATATTCATACTGGCAAATAGTCCAGTCGACTGGTGTCTTATATATATGTATCTAGTCTTTGTACTAACTTTTGCTGAGTGAAGACAAGGGGGGGAAGAGAGTACAAGGGGCAATACAGAACAAAGAACAAGGGAGTGAGGTACACAATGATCCTGTGCATTGTTTATCAAAGGAGCGGAACCTTAGGTTCAGAATCTTTGGAGGTTCGGGAAATGGAACCTCAGGTTGATACAATGGAATTCAGAAAGTGGTTGTTCAGGCTTTGAGCAGTCAGAAAGGTCCCGGAAATGGTATGGGTGGTTGTGGGGATTAATGTGGGTTATTGGCGGCATGGGCCATAATACTGGTCTTGGCTTGGCACATACACCCCTCACATCCCCATCCCCATCCTTTGTCCACTCTTCCTCATTCTACCTACCATTAAACCTACCCTGTCTGTTCCTTATTCCTCAATCTGTCTCACCTCAGGACTTCCTGTCCTTGTATCATCCTCGGCCATGGCCCCATTGTTTTATAGATGGTCACTCCCTATTGTCTTATCCTTGGCCACATTCATATTATTCTAACTTTTATTGTTCTATTTTCATTTTCATCCCTTCATTCTAATTTTACTTGTTGTGGACAATACCCATATGCTCTGCATACCTTATTGTCCCACATTCCTTATTCCACATGTCGCTTCTTAAACCTATATAAGTAGGGCATGCATGTACATATTTCCTCATTCTGGGTATCGACTAGGCTTAGGCCCTTCTACCTTCTCCTTCTCTGTTAAGTCCTCTACTTGGGCCAGAATCATCGGCATCCTCTGGAGTACCCTGTCTGTTGCAAATCAGTGGCATGCATGGAAGAGTAGGGCACAACGCACAAGTACGTTGAAGCCAAAGCCACTCCTTCTGGCCTGTAGGACTTGGCCATTCCCATCTGACACCTTGGCATTCCCGAAGCCTGACAGTGTCAGGCACTGGTATTGCCGATGATGCATGGGCCGAGAATTATAGTAATAGTGCTGGCTTCACGATGCTGGCAGGAAGCGGCCAAGTCCTGCAGGCTGGTCGTAGTAGCTTGGCTTCAATGTGCTCGTGCATTACACCCTACTTTCTGTGCGTGCCACTGATTTGGGACAGAAGAGATACCTGGAAGAGTGCTGAGAGTGTCAGCCCGAGTAAAGGACTTTAGACAAGAGGAGGGAGGACCAGAAGGCATAAACCTAGTTGATTTCCAGAATGAAGAACCATCTACATACATTCACTACTTATATAGGTTAAGAAGTGAGATGTGGAACAGGGTGGCACAAGGAATAGAGAACAATAAGGTATGGAGAATCATGTGGAGGTATTGTCCACAATGATCAAGAATAGAACAAAGGAATGTAGGTAAGAATAGAACAATGAAATGTGATCGAGAACAAAAGAGTGAGTGAGAATAGAACAATAGAGAGTGGCCGAACATAAAACAATAGGGCCACTGCTGAGTGACAATGAATAGTGAGTGTCCCAAGGGTAAACGGGCAAGGGGAAGGACAGGGAATAAAAGAATAATAAAGAATAGGAGGGTGGGATAGGGACAATGAACCAAATGATGAACCGAATGTACTGAGCTGAGGCCACATACTGGTGAGAGATGATATGGGTAAGGGTTGGTCGGTTGGTACTGCTGAGTAAATCAGAGCACAGTATCGTGGACTTGACAGTATCCCCCCTCTAGCAGCTGAACCCATGAAGCTGATAGGCAGTGTGAGGTTTGCGAGTATGGGTGAGGGTTGGAGGAGACAACTGTTTTGTAGAACAGAGGGGGCCATGAATAGAGATGGGTGGTGGAGGCCCCCTAGGCTGAGTGGTGCTTTATCCTGCTCGTGATAGCCCATTAAGACAGAAGGGCTTTGTTGGAAGTCGGTGGGTCAGGTTGGCTGATCTTGGTGTATGTTGGTGACCTTGCCTGAGTAGTCTTTTGGGCAGGGTCAATAGGTGGGACTGGCCGAAAGGATGGACTAACTTGGGTTCAAGGTGGTTTTGGAAAAGGTTCAGGAGAGGGCAGAGTAGAGTCAGAGGAAATGGGGGATGAAGATGAAAAGGATGAATTTCGGTCAAGACCGAGGAAACAAATGAATCAGGACAGAAATATGACAGAGAAACAAACATGGGAAAATCATGAAAGGCATGCCAAATTTCTTTGGGAGTCCCAATCTGGAAATGGACAACAAGGATTGAAGGGGAGTGAATGGGAACTGAGGAGGGGATTCAGGAGTCATAGAGAACAAGACTCATAAGGAGAGCCATGATCGGGTTAAGGAGGCCAAGGAGGGCCATGAATTGAGTGGGCAGATGGTGGCCATGTGGCCTAGCAGATGGGTGGTGACTGTGGAAGTTCCACAGCTGGACGTATCAGGATCTTGGTATTTGCCAAGGTCTGGGAGGAGGGAAAGTCCAGGAGAGGACCAGTTGAGGGATGAGGGGGAAGACAAGGAGAATGGGGGGAAAAGATGGTCGGGAATAGAGGGTCGGGCAGTTGAAGAAGGAGGAATTTGGGATGGAAGTAAGGTTAGGATGGTATGGGGTCAGGATAAAGAGGAATTAAGGTTGAAACGGAAGGAACAGAGGGGTAAATAGAGGGAATTTTTTGGAGGAGATGTCTTCAGGAGGGGAGATTGTATAGTTTGAAAGGTTTCTAGCTAGTTGCCACCCCCCCTTTAGGTAGATGTCCCAACATCTACTAAAGGTGTTGGCCTCTAGCCGAGAAGAATGGAGAAGAATATATGGAGCAGATGAAACAAGAATGGATGGGGATGGATGGAAGAGACCTTGGCCAAATGTGCCAAGTGATGACGCTGACCAAGAGGTCCCAGCCAAAAACTTGCCAGCCGTTTTGGTATACAAGCATGCACAAGGCAGTTGCATTGACTAGGGCTATTGGCAGAGCTTCCAGCAATGGAACAGGATCCTGGGTGAGGCTTTTGGAACAGTGGCAAGTGCTGACTGGACCGAGGCCATTGGATGCACCTAAAAACACTAGTGGCTTGATGGGATGTAATACTGCCCAATACCCTGTTAATCAACAGATTATAGTGGGTGAGCGAGTTGTGACCGAATATTGCCGACTGATGGATCTAGTGACATGACAGACAGATAGGTGGACTGAAGTTGTCCGGATGGAAAATCTAGTAGGCATGCCTATGCATTTAGCAAGCAGTACTAGATCAAGATTTGTAAAGCAGAAAAAAAAGGGGTAGCTGTGAACAGATGCTGATACAATCGAGTGTTATGGCCCATGCTGCCAATAAACCCACATTAAACCCCACAACCACCCACACCGTTTCCGGGACCTTTCTGACTGCTCAAAGCCTGAATAACCGCTTGCTGGATTTCCGATGCATCAATCCGAGGTTCCGCGTTTCCAAACCTCCGAAGATTCTGAAGTCAAGGTTCCACTCCTTTGATAGATGACACTCAGGATCATCGCGTACCTCACTCCCTTGTTCTTCATTTTATATTGCCCCTTGTACTCTCTTCCTGTCAGGATTCGGTGATGCCGAGATATCGGTTAAGTCCTGCAAACCATTTCGGAGTGGCTAGGTTTCAACGTGCTCGTGCATTGCGCCCTGCTGTTCCGTGCGTGCCACTAGTTTGGACAGTGAGAGGAGCCTCGAGAGGATGCCAAGGGCGTCGGCTCGAGCGAAGGACTTTTAGGAATAGGAAGCGGACAAAAGGGGTGCGAATCAATCGATATTCTGAGTGAGGAACTATCTACATACATCCTGCTACTTATATAGTTAAGAAGCAAGATGTGGAACAGGGTGGCGTAAGGAATGGAGACAATAAGGTATGAGGTAACCACATGGAGGCATTGTCCACAGTGATCAGAAATAGAATAAGGAATGTAAGTGAAATTAGAATAATGGAGTATGGCTGAGAATAAGATAATGAAATGGTGGGCGAGAATAGAACAATAGAGGACGGCCTAGGATAAAACAATGGCAGTGGCCAGGACAATGAGTGGCCGTCATGTTGTTCGGGGAAATGGGTTAAGGAGTGGATAGGGGGTGAAGGAACAATGAAGAGGGATAGATGAGAGGAGTGGTCCATACGATGTACCGGGTGTACCGAGCCGAGGTCGTGCGGTAGTGGAAGATGATGTGGGTAAGGGCCGGTTGGTCGGTATTCCCGAGTGAGTCGGTACTCGGTGTTACGGGCTTGACACTTCCCCCCCTTGTCTTTACTCAGCAAAAGATAGTACAAGAACTAGATACATGTATATAAGTCACCAGTCGACTGGACTATTCACCAGTATGAATATCGACTTGATTCTGTGTCGTAGTTTCCAATTAAGTTCCAGTAAAAACAATAGGGCCATGACCAAATAATAGGCAAGTAGTAAATGTCCTCAAGGAAAATGGATAAGGGGAATGAAGGGGAATGAAAGAATAACAAAGGATAGAGGGGATGGGATGAGGAAAGTGAACCAAATAATGAGCCGAATGTACTGAGCCAAGACCATGTACTAGTGAGGGATGACTTGTCACTGGTGTATGGGATTAAATAGTAAGGGTCGATCAGTCGGTACTACCGAGTGAACTGGAGCTCGGTATCGTGGGCTTGACAGCTGCCATCTTTCTTTTTGATAAAGAAGAGTGGCGATGCAATAGGAGACTTGAATGGTCGGATCTTCCCTGACTTCAGGTTTTCTTCCAAAAACTCCACCATCCTGTTCTCCTTCTCCTTCTGTGTCTCCTCTGCCAGCTTCTGTGAGTGTGTCCTGGCTACACGTCCTTCCTCTCCTTCTGCATATATCCAGGTCACAAATATATGGTCTCCCTCCTCTAGTTCTTCCTCCTCTTCTCCTGCATCCTCCTCCTCTACACCTGCTCTTGACATTCCACATTCCAAGGGACATTAGTCAAATGTCATCTCTCATGTCTTCCAGTTGACACTTGGGTTATGCTTCTGAAGCCAGTTGAATCCAACTGTAAGGGAAACCCTCCAGACTTCTCCAGAGCTATCTCACAAAGAGGGCTAGACAGGGGGAATCCAAAGTTTAATTATAGTTACTACCTAAATACATGTAGGGCTCTCACCTAGGCAGGGGGAATCCAAAGAGCAAAGTCTAAGGATTCCACTCCTGGTGAACCCCTCTTATACCCTTTATGTAAGTGGTCTGTACACTAGCTTACAGATCTATACATTGGAGTCTGTAGAGCCAACCTCCTGGCACTAAGTCTGGAGCTTGGGTACTTATTCTGGGTTCTAATTGTTAAGACTAGACAGTGAAAAATTCAGTGTTCTTCAAGGAAACACTCTGATTCTATTGATTAATAGACAGTGAAAAACTAATAGGTAATGAGTTTGTGGAAGAAATGGGTAAATAACTAGAGGTACTCACTTCAGTGTTCTTCAAAGAAACACTGAAGTGACAACTGGAGCAAACCATAACTATATATACTCGGAAGAAATAGGCTCCACACCTCGGTGAAATGCAGAATACATGAGTCACCCCTGGAAACCACTAAATAGCACAAGAAAATAGGAATGTAAGGAAAGACAAATAACAAAAGGAGTGTCAGACCAAAGTGAAGTAGATAGGTGCTGACTGTGTGTAATCTTAACACTCCCCCTCAGTCTGCACCATCTATTCCATGCCAAGCAGCTTGAGGTACCGTTCATGTTCAAAGCAACTCATAGCCTTGGTAAGGAAATCAGCACCATTTTTGGTACCAGGAATATGAGAAGTGTGAATAGTCTTTTGTTATATGAGTTCTCAAATGTAGTGCCAGTGTATGTCAATGTGTTTTGACCTGCTATGATACACAGGGTGATCTGAAAGTGCTACTGCACGTGTGTTATCTGAATAAATTTGTATAGGCCTCTTAACATTGATACTAAGTTCTTAACATAGTTGTTTCATGCATACAGCTTCTTGACAAGCCATTCCTAAGGCATAATATTCAGCTTTGGTGGTTGAAAGGGTCACCGATGCTTGTTTCTTAGACTTCCATGTGATGGGTCCATTTGCAAGTATGAAACAATATCCACTCGTTGACTTGTGGTCACATGCATCTTTGGTGTAATTAGCATCACAATACCCCCATAGGATCATTTGGTCATTGCCATCTACCTCTGACTCAGGCACATGCTTGTATACAATCCCCAATTCTCTCGTCCCTTTAAGATATTATAGTATGCGCTTTGCCACATTCAAGTTGCTTTGTATAGGGTTCTTGTTCAACTGCAAAAGGAACTGTGTAATATATGCTATATTGGATTACATGGACATGGCAGCATATATTTGTTATGGCCCATGCCGCCAATAAACCCACAATAATCCCCACAACCACCCACACCATTTCTGGGACCTTTCCAACTGCTCAAAGCCTGAACAACTGCTTTCTGAATTCTGTTGTATCAACCTGAGGTTCCACATTCCTGAACCTCTGAAGATTCCAAAGCTAAGGTTCTGCTCCTTTGATAAACAATGCACAGGATCATCGTGTACCTCACTCCCTTGTTCTTTGTTCTGTATTGCCCCTTGTACTCTCTTCCCCCCCTTGTCTTTACTTGGCAAAAGTTAGTTCAAAGACTAGATACATGTATATAAGATACCAGTCGACTAGACTATTTGCCAGTATGAATATCGACTCAATTCTGTGTCGTAGTTTCCGATTCAGTTCTGGTAAACTTTCCGACTTTCCAAAATTAGGGACAGATGATCGAGGAGGGCGCAATACATAAGTTGAAGCCAAGTCCCTGCGACCTCGAACCACTCGAATCACCTAATACTGTGAACAGTCTTAGACCCCCCGGCACTTCCTGTCTTTCTGCCCCTTTCTGATTCTGACCATGAACCCGTGACCTTTAGCCCCTCCATCTCCGGAGTATACACCCCCCCTCGGAAACCATTTGGAACCTCCGGAAACCCTTCCGGAAGCCTCTAGCTAAGCGCCGACATGTGGATTTAACAATATTAATGAGCCAGTGAGTACTTGATATTCTTTAATGTTCTCAAACAGTGTTTCTTTATTAACATGTAGATGAGTCCCCTTGTCTACTGGTGTGATGACTAGATTACACTCAACCATGTTGAATCTCTGCAACAAGGAGTCGATGTATTCGGATTGTGAAAGCTTGAGGATCCCTTAGTAAGTGTCTCTTGTTATGAGCAATCCAAGAACTTTAAATGGCTTAGTGGTATCTTTCTCTTTGACTTTGTAGAATTTCTGAATGCCAGCCTTCAGTTCTCATTCTTCCCCCTCACTTGAGCATATCCCTGTAGCATCATCCACGTGTGTATTGATTGCAATCAACCCCCTTTCTGTTTTCTTCATGAATACACTAGTATTGCTAGAGAGTGGGGTAAGTCCCATTGATCTCAATTTCTCCTCTAAATCTTCTCTCCACACTTGCACTGCCTCTGGCAAACCATATAATGCCTTGTTCAATCTCCCCACTTTCCCTGGTTTTTCATAACCATCCGGGAACTTGATGTAAATGTCATGGTCTAACTTCCCATGTAGATATGCAGAGTCCACATCCCAGGCAAAAATTCATAAGTTTTTAATTGTAGCGAGGCGGAGTAAGATTCTGAGTGATGTTATATGTGATACAAGAGCAAATGTATCACTCAATGAAATGTTGGTCTTTTGTTAGTTGCCATGTACCACCCATCTTGACCAAAAATTGGGTTCTCTGGTTTCTAGATTTTTCATGGTATGTTAAATCCGCGTGTTGGCGCCTAGCTAGAGGCTTCTGGAAGGGTTTCTGGAGGGTTCTAAATGGTTTCCGAAGGGGGGTTAGTACTCCAGAGGTGGAGGGACTAAAGGTCGCGGGTTCACAATCAGAATCAGAATGGGGATGGAAAGACGAGAAGTACCAGGGGTCTTAGGACTGTTCACGGTATAGGGTGGTACGAGTGGTTTGAGATCGCAGGGACTTGGCTTCAACTTATGTGTTACGCCCTCCTCGATCGTCTGTCCCTAATTTTGGAAAGTTAGAAAGTTTACCGGAACTGAATTGGAAACTACGATGCAGAATTAAGTCGATATTCATACTGGCAAATAGTCCAGTCGACTGGTGACTTATATACATGTATCTAGTCTTTGTACTATCTTTTGCCAAGTAAAGACAAGGGGGGAAGAGAGTACAAGGGGCAATACAGAATGAAAAACAAGGGAGTGAGGTATACGATGATCCTGCATGTTGTTTATCAAAGGAGCGGAACCTTGGCTTTGGAATCTTCAGTAGGGAACGGCACGGGTCACCCACGGGTCAAATGTGGGTGACCCGCACCCGACCCATGGGAAACCCGAACCTGTCAACCCATGGGTTTTTTCCCATGGGTCGACGGGTGTCGGGTGCGCGCCGCACCCGCACGCATGCGGCGCATACGGCGCGTACGACGCGTGCGGCGCGTACGGCGCATACGGCGCATATGTCGCATACGATGCGTACGGCGCGTATGGCACGTGCGGCGCGTACGATGCGTAAGGTGCGTACGACGCGTAAGGCGCGTACGATGCGTACGGTGCATACGGCGCGTACGACGCGTACGGCACGTGCAGCGCGTATGACGCGTACGGCGCATACGGCGCGTACGACTCGTACGGCGCGTTCGTTGCGTTCGTGGTGTCGCATGCGCGTACGGCACTTTCGTCGCGTTCGGGGCGTCGCGTTCGTGTCGGCGCGTGCGCGTACGCGTAAGTTGCATTCGTGTCGGAGTTGACGCCCCGGGTTGGGCCCGGGTCACAGGTGCTCGCGGCTTGACCCGCACCCACACCCAAGGACACCCGACCCGGTGACCCGTGCGGGTTGGCCTGACCCGTGCATTTCCCTAATCTTCGGAGGCTTGGGTTTATGGAACTTTGGGTTGATACAATGGAATTTGCGGAAAACAATTGTTTCAGGCTTCTAGCGGTTGGAAGGTCCCAGAAACAGTGCGGATGGTTGGAGAGACTAATAGGGGTTTATTAGATGCATGGGCCATAACATGGTATAGACCCACATACCTAATAGAACTTGAGCATTTTCTGGTAAGGTAGCAGACAAACGGTTTCCGCTAAAGGTCACATGACTCAAATGTCACATCTACCATTTTGCACAAGGATCTGGCAATATTGACAAAAAAATAATTCTGAGACCACAGATCAATGGCATAAAACTATATGTACATAGTCTTAGTTTTACTTTGTGAAAAAAATCACTATTGCAAATGTAAGGTAGAAGACAAACGGTTTCCGCTATAGTCACATGACTCAAATGTCACATTCTACCATTTTGCACAAGGATCTGGCAACATTGACAAAAAAATTATTCTGAGACCACAGATCAATGGCATAGAACTATATGTACATGGTCTTGGTTTTACTTTTTGAAAAAAATCACTATTGCACATGTAGTATATCCAAACTTTCAAACATCTTCCTAAAATTCATAATCACATTTTTAAGCAGTCTGACACTGTAAAAACTTTTTTGGTCACAAAATTTTTGCGCTGACATAAGCACCCATATAAGGAAATATTCCATATATAGAAAGACATTCCCACAGATAAGGTAGATGACATATGGATTCCACTAAGGTCACGTGACTCAAGTGTCATATCCACCATTTTGTACAAGGATCTGGCAACATGCCAGATACTATTCTAGCTGAGTTGGACAAGGCTCATATTATATAGTGTAGCACAATCATTTTTTCCAAAAAAATTGCCATCTTCTAGAGCAGAATACTTTTTTTTTTCAAAAAATTTTTAGACAAAGAAAATTTTTGTGCTGTGACTGTAACAATGTCACGGTCATGTGATGTAGTGGAAACCGTTTGTCTTCTTAGTATATCAAAACTTTCAAACATCTTCCCAAAATTCATAATCACAGTTTGAAGCAGTCTGACACTGTCAAAAATCTTTTGGTCACAAAATTTTTACACTGACATAATCATCTATATAAGGAAATATTCCATATATAGAAAGACATTCCCACGGATAAGGTAGAGGACATATTCCGCTAAGGTCATGTGACTCAAGTGTCATATCCATTATTTTGCACATAGATCTGGCAACATGCCAGATACTATTTTAGCTGAGTTGGACAAGGCCGCTGATATTGTATAGTGTAGCTCAATCATCATTTCCAAAAAAATTTCGGCCATCCTCTGTAGCAGAATACAATTTTTTTTCAACAACAAAAATTTTTGCACCTGTGACCATGACTGTCACATCACATGATCTTAGCGGAAACCGTTTGTCCGCTACTTTATATCCTTTAGCTCAATCTCTGACCAAGTATTCATTTACTCTAGTTTGGACAGCTTGTAGTCCATTGCATCGCTCCAGCTCTTTCCCTCGGGTGACTTGATAGCATCCTGGTAACTCTAGGTATCTTGACATCTATAGGAGTGTTGCTCGCAGTTGTCAGGCGTCGGTTACTGATGGACTTCGGTACTGCCGAGGGGTGTTGGCGAAAAGGTCGGGCAGACTATGGCCAAGTCCTGCAGGCCAAGAGTAGTGGCATTGGCTTCAACGTGCTCGTACGTTGCGCCCTACTTGCCGTGCGTGCCACTGTATTTGCCACAGACAGATACTCGAGGGGATGCTGATGATGCCGGCTTGAGTCGAGGACTTAACAGAAGAGAAGAAGGTAGAAGGGCCTAAGCCTAGTCGATACCCAGAATGAGGAAGTATGTACATGCATGTCCTACTTATATAGGTTAAGAAGCGACATGTGGAATAAGGAATGTGGGACAACAAGGTATGCAGAGCATGTGGTTATTGTCCACAACGAATAAAATTAGAACAAGGAATGCAAAGCGGGGATAGAACAATAAAAGACAGGATAATAGAATCGTGACTTGAGATGGGACAATAAGGAGTGGCCGAGTATAAAACAATGGGGTCATGTCCGAGGATAATACAAGGACAGGAAGTCCCAAGGTGAAACGGACCGAGGAGTGTAGATGGCAGATGTGCCGAGCCGAGACCGGTGCACCAAGTGTTATGCATGCGACACGGGCACTTGGTCGTGGATATTGGATGATTGCTCGGTCGGCACTGCCGGCGGATGGGTCTCGGTACGTGGACTTGACAGCAGTGGCTTTTGTCACTAAGACCTTGATGCTATCTTCTTGCTCTTTCAACCTCTCTGATCTCCTGGTTGGTTCTGTCCCCCAAACTTCTGCACTAGTACACTTCTTCTTTACTTCTCCATCACTCCCTTCTGACTCCCTTCTGTCTTCTGTCTCTTCCTGAGTTGGGAATTCTACAAGGGAAGTGGAGTCTTCAGCCTGTGTACTTCGATGTCCCTGGCCTTCGACAAATATGGCATTTCTGGTCCAGTGTCTCTTGCACTCTTTATCTACCACCACATAGATGGAGTCCCCTTCATATCTAATCAGTTTGCATTCCATTGCCTTATTGTCCAACTTGGTATATGTTTCATCTAGTATTTTCATAAAACATTTAGAGCCAAAGACCCTGAAATACTCTACTGTAGGCATATGACTGAATACTTTCTCATATAGTGTCATTGTCAGGGGACGACCCTTTCTGGACCCTCTCTGAAACCAAAACAAGGTCCAAGATCCCATCTTAAACTCCAACCGACTCCGACCAGCTCCAAGGCTAAAACAGACCAATGGGTCAGAGCCTGACCAGGTCCAAGTCCTATCTCGAACTCCGCTTCAAACCCTGAGGAAAGAAGACTGGAATCAGAGGATCACCAAGCAAAGACTCGGTAGGGATTTAACACGAGAGACAAAACCCTAAATAAGCGCCTGAGCATCAGACTTAGTACCAGGAGGTTGGCTCTGCAAACCCCAATGTATTGATTTGTAAACTAGTGCACAGACCACTTACATAAAGGGTATAAAAGGGGCTCACCAGCAGCGGGATCCTTAGACTTTCCTCTTTGGATTCCCCCTGCTTAGGTGAGAGCCCCACATGTACTTAGGTAGTCATAATTAAAGCTTTGGATTCCCCCTGCTTAGCTCTTCTGTGAGATACCTCCAGTCGACGCTGAAGGGTTGCCCTTACAGTCATGAAGTTGGGCAGTATGCTTGTAGGATATCAATTCTAGATGTAGATGTGCGTTGATATTGCCTCGCTCCAGAGATCTTTCCCTGAGTCTGAGTCTTTTAGCATTGTCCTTGCTCCTTCTGTGATTGCCTAGTTTTGCCTCTCTGCTCTTCCATTTGATTCCAGATTGTATGCAACTGATGTTACAATAGCAATCTCCCAGTCTTGACAATACTTCTGAAACTCACTGTTTAGGAATTTGCTACTATTGTCTGACTGCAAGGTATGTACCCTACTCTGGAACTTGTTTTCAACTGCCTTGTCTAAGTCAATTAAGGCTTTGACAGCCTCTCCTTTATGCCATAAGTGAAATGCAAATGCAAATCCTGAACAATCATCATTGACCACAAGGGAAAATCTCACATGGGTCCATCTAGCTTCAGGATTCATTGGTCCAATCAAGTCCATGTGCAGGGTTCCAAATAGTCATGTATCTTGTTCTTCCCTGTTGCTGAATGGCTTCTCGTCTATTTTTCCAAGGATACAATCCTTGTATATCCCATTTAGTGTTGTGTTAGTAACCATCATTCCTTTCACCACTTCTGAGTTAACCATCCTTTTTAGCATGGTTTCCCCTATGTGTCCTAATCATCTGTCCCAAGTAGACAAATTGGCACCAGATCCATCTCGCTTGACTGCACTCATAACATTCTCTTTTGGGTTGATGACATTTAACTGCCTCTGCATAGGCTATGTTATCTTTCACAATCCTAATACACCCTCCCATGATTCGACTTTCAAACCCTCTTTGATATAGGACTTTGAGAGACAGGATCTTGCCATCGGCATTTGGAACATGCATTACTTGAGTAAGTCATATTCTGGTAGACTTGGTACCATCATGTATATCGGCAATGATGTTGCCTTCTTCTATAGCCTCTACTTCGTTATTCCCAAATGCTTTAATGGCTCTTCTTTTCTTAAATTTGCAGTAAGTTGTGAAGTCTTCTTGATCTGGGCTCACATGAACTGTGGCAGCTGAGTCAGCATACCATACATTGGTTAGGTTCTTGGATCCATACACCTATATGATCTGGGTATCTGTGACTGCTTTGACAGTATTTGTGAACCTTGGGTCCTTTCTTCCCTTATACCCCTCTGGGTATTGACCTTCCTGTCCTCCACCTTTATCCCACAGCACAGCACACATCCTGAGTGTAGGGCAGTCAGGACGTGGGATGCGCAGGTGTGCACCGGGTGGGTTGGGTGGTGGGGGGAAGAAGAGAGATGCAAGAGAGACACGATCGGTTGAACCAGTCACATGACCGGGTGCCCTTTGCCCTGGACTGGAGTGTGGGAACAGATTATATAAATGCTGACTAAAAACGCCCACAAGCACCACAACTGAACTTTATACTATAGATTTAGACTTTATGTGGCTGGTTTTTCTCACAGTTTTCACACTTGAGGGAGGATCTTGCACAATATTAGAACACCACATTATTGGTCTTTTTATCAGTGCTGAGTCCCTGTCTTCTACTCCATTCTGTGAAAATTTGGGAGATAACAATCTTTGGATCTAGTATGCCTCCGAGGGTCCCTATTACTGGATCCCAAGATGGTGATGGCATAGATAATGTGATTATCCCCACAAACTGAGAGTCTGGTATGTTCAATCCTAACCCTCTACAGTTTTCTCTGAGCTTTTGTAATTTGGCTAGGTGTGCTAGCACAGTCTCTATGCCTCATTCAATGAATCTTTTAGAGTAGTCGGGTTTGAGCAAGGTTTTGCACGATGGGGTCAGTCTAGGCATATCTGCTTAGCAGTCCATTCCATGCTGTCTCTACTGATGAGCAATCTGGCCCACCTTGTATGTTTAGTACAATGTTCATTAAAATTGTAGACAAGGCTTGAGCATCTGACTCTTCCCATTTTGCTAAGTTATCAACATTGGTCACAAGAGGTTTAGTCTTTGTGCTGGATACATATCCCCACATTCTAGCTCCCTTCAAGTAAGGTACCATTCAAGACTTCTAGAAATTCCAGTTTGACCCATTCTCATCTAACCACTCAGATTTGTCATATCTGAGGACTTTAAAACCATCTGCCATGGTTGTTATTTCAAAAGAACTTCGTTGATTGCTTGAATGTATGTCTGTTCTGTTCTAGTTTGGCCTGGGGCCCATAACCTGTTAAGACTAGACAGTGAAAAATTCAGTGTTCTTCAAGGAAACACTCTGATTCTATTGATGAATAACTACATAGACAGTGAAAAACTAATAGGTAATGAGTTTGTGAAAGAAATGGGTAAATACTAGAGGTACTTACTTTAGTGTTCTTCAAGGAAATTCTAAAGTGACAACCGGAGCAAACTGTAACTATATATACTCAGAAGAAATAGGCTCCACACCTCTGTGAAATGCAGAACACATGAGTCACCCATGGAAACCACTAGGGAATGGCATGGGTCACCCACAGGTCAAATGTGGGTGACCCACACCCAACCCATGTGAAACCTGAACCCATCAACCCATGGTTTTTTTCCCATGGGTCAACGGGTGTTGGATACATGCCGCACCTGCAAACATATGGCATGTACAAGTCATATGCATGCACATATGGCACGTGCAGCACATTTGAGTCATACATGTGCACGTGTAGTGCATTCATGTGGTACGTACATGCATGACACCATGGGTTGGGCTGGGTTGTGGGTGCTCTCAGCTTGACCTGCACCCGTACCCAAGGACACCTGACCTGGTGACCCATGCAGGTTGGCCCAACCTGTGCCATTCCCTAGAAACCACCAAATAGCACAAGAAAATAGGAATGTAAGGAAAGACAAATAACAAAAAGAGTGTCAGACCAAAGTGAAGTAGATAGGTGCTGACTGTGTGTAATCTTAACACTAATCACCATGCTAAACCCATTCTGGTTTCCCACCTGGTGGATCCTAAATTCCTGACCTTTGGAGCATTTTCAGTATATGGATTATCTGTCAGTCATACAGGAGGTCATGGAGGTCTCAGATATCATAGACAGTGTGGAGATAGTGTGGATGATGGATACTGTGGAAGTTTAGTGGATAATGGAGCTTGTGGATATTGCCTGAGTATGAAGGTTGAGGTATTCCTCTCCTGTCCTCAGACCCTTGTTTCCAATCTCAGAATTGGAGAGGAGTTTGAAATAGGGCTTTGGATTTGGATTTAGGATTCAGAAAGGGTTGTCCCCTGACACTAACAATAAGGTCCGTCTTTCCAGTATTGGTGATTGCAAAAGGGAAGACTTCTTAAGTGGTTCTTTATCCTGACTCTGAGGGTCACTGTGTGGGTTATCAGTCCTCCTTCATTGTGGGCTCCATCCACATTGTAGACAGGTAGTCATCTTAGAAGTCTTTCCATTGGCAAACACTTTGCTTTTACAAAGCCTTCATTGATATAGCACTCTGTTGCCCCACAGTCTAGAAGTGATTCAATTGTAAATCCCCTTTCGTCTGTCAGTGTTTCAACAGTAGTGGGTATTATTACTGAAGATTGATTGATTCATCTGATCCACTGTTTCCTTCTCCTAAGCTCCTTAACCACTTCCATGCCTTCCTCTCTTCTCATCTCTCGTATGGCTTCTACTACTTCTGATGTCACCTCTCCTTTCCTTCCACTGTGTGTCCACTGTCTCAACACTTCCTACCCCAACTTGTTGTCTTAGTGCATCCTCCACCCACTCTGCTATTCCCTCTTTGGGTTTCTCTACCTCTTCTACCATCACCACCTTCTCTTCTTGCTTCCTGGACATGTTTGTTCAGTCTGTGTCAAGTCTACAATACCAAGCTCCAGTTCACTTGGCAATACCAACTGACCGACCCTTACTGATTAAACCCACACACCAGTGACAAGTTGTTCCTCACTAGTACATGGTCTAGGCTTGGCACATTCGGCACATCATTTGGTTCACTCTCCCTACCCCATCCCCTCTATTCCTTATTATTCTTTCATCCCCTATCCTTTTCCTTACCCGTTTCCCCTTGGGACAATTGCTATTTACTTATTATTTAGTCACAGCCCTATTGTATTATGTTTGGCCAATTTTCCATTGTTCTATTCTCACCCACTCTCCCATTATTCTATTCCCAGCCATATCTCATTATTCTATTCTTATTTACATTCCTTATTCTATTCTTGATCATTGTAGACAATACCTCCACATGATTCTTCATACCTTATTGTTCTCCATTCCTTATATCACCCTGTTACACATCTTGCTTCTTAACCTATATAAGTAGTGAATGTATATAGATAGTTCTTCACTCTGAATATTAACTTGGTTTACATCCAATCATCCTCCCTTCTCCTGTCTGAAGTCCCTTACTTGGGCCGATACTCTCAGCACCCTCCCAGGTCTTTCTTCTGTCTAAATTAGTGGCACATATGGAAAATCAGGGTGCAATGCATGAGTATGTTGAAACCTAGCCACCCCAGTTAGTCTGCAAGACTTGGCTGATTCCCATCTACAATATCGGCATTACCGAATCCTAACAGTCTGTTAGACTAGGCCGATACCCTGCTAGCATTGTGTTCTCAGCACTATTGCACTAGTGTTTGGCTCATGTATTCTTGGCCTCTTGGTGCTTTACAGTGCCCCCTTAAGTTCTAGTCATTTTCCAAACCAGTTCAGCATACAGGATCCAAACCTCTCCTCTCAAGAAAATCCCACTTTAAATCAGTCTCAACTGGACTACCAAAAAAAGATTATAATATTTTGGCTACTCATTTTAAGAGTACTTCCAAGTAATTAACTCTTAAATATCAAACACTCCAAGCCCAAGGAAAACCTCAAAAACATCTATATTTTGCCTATCTCTATTTGAACCCACAAGGAACCACAACTAGGTGCCAATTACTTGATACATAGAAAAGGGTACCAAACTCCTGGTTCAATCTCTTAAGTCCATAATGTACAACAAATTCCTGAGCTTACATAATGAATATTACATACAAGGTCAGTGTCAAGCCCACGATACCGAGCTCTAGTTCACTCAGTAGTACCAACCGATCGACCCTTACTATTTAATCCCATACACCAGTGACAAGTCATCCCTTACTAGTACATGGTCTCGGCTCGGTACATTTAGCTTATTATTTGGTTTACTTTCCTCATCCCATCCCCTCTATCCTTTGTTATTCTTCATTCCCCTTCATCCCCCTTATCCATTTTCCTTAGGGACATTTACTACTCGCCTATTATTCGGTCATGGCCCTATTGTTTTATATTCGGCCATTTTCCATTGTTCTATTCTCACTCACTCTTTTGTTCTCGGTCATACTTCATTGTTATATTCTTGCCCACATTCCTTGTTCTATTCTTGATCATTGTGGACAATACCTCCACATGATTCTCTATACCTTATTGTTCACCATTCCTTGTGCCACCCTGTTCCACATCTCGCTTCTTAACCTATATAAGTAGCAAATGTATGTAGATGGTTCTTCGTTCTGGAAATTAACTAGGTTTACACCTTCTTGTCCTCCCTCCTCCTGTCTAAAGTCCTTTACTCAGGCTGACACTCTCGGCACTCTCCTGGGTATCTCTTCTGTCACAAATCAGTGGCATGCATGGAAAGTAGGGCACAATGCATGAAGCCAAGCCACTACGACCGGCCTACAGGACTTGGCCATTTCCCGCCAGCATTGTGAAGCTGGCACTATTACTATAATGCTCGGCCCATGCATGGTCGGCAATACCAGTTCCTGACAGTCAGCCCAGAAGCATGACTTACATATTACTAATATTTTGTGACCTGACCAGTCACGAGAGTACCAGCCATAGGAATATTACCTTTTCTTTATCATTAGTAACCACAAGGGTGACACAGTGACTTCCACAGGCTTCCAGGACCTTCTGTTCCTTTCCACACCCTGCTACTAATTTCTGGATGGTCTTGCCTTATTGAGGGTTACATAATCAGCTTAGAATTAGTATATATAGAGGCTAGTTCTGTAGTATAAAAGTAGCTTTAATCTTAATCTTACATTCACCTATAATCCACCAGATTATCAGTGTAGCCAAGCACTTATATAAGTTGGTCCAAAGACCACTTAGGTACATTGGTCTGAAGATCAGTTACCATCCTTCCATCAATAGGTCCGAAGATCCTTTATTCCAAAAAGTAAATCTCACTAGGGAATAGCATAGGTTATGCCAACCTGCATGGGTCACCAGATTGGGTATCCTTGGGTTTGAGTATGGGTTAAGCTGAGAGCACCTGTAACCCAGCCAACAAATGTACTGTATATGCACATGTATACCATGCATGTGGGTACAGCATGTACCTGATACCTGTCTACCCATGGGTTGATGGGTTTGGGTTCCCAATGGGTTAGGTATAGGTCACTCACATTTGACCCATTGGTGACCTATGCTATTCCCTAAATCTTACCCTTCTACCAAAGTAGTAGGTTTTCTTAGTATACCACAGTTGTTGCTACCAAAGTGGCAGACTCTCTAAAATATTAAAGGTACACAAAAACATAGTAAAAGAACTAAATCAGATTTTATAGAACATCCATGGAAATGATCCTAGGCGAGGGTAGAACTAATAGTTTATACTCATAAACTATTATTCTTATACGTAATTGACAAGGTACCTGTCAAGGCCCCCTATAAACAATTCTTTTTAGACAACAACTGTAGTGAAAAAGGAGTATACACTTGAGACAATACTGTGTCAGACAATGCCAATAGTACAATATAACCTCCTCTTCATTGTATTTGGTTCTTTTTACCTTGTTCTTTGATTTACAATGGATTCTTTATTGTTTCTCATAGGTTATTGTTTTCACCATGTATATAACCTACCTAGACTCTGTAGAGCTTCAATATTTGCCACTGTAGCTTACATTGTCTTAGGTATTATCTGACATATATATTAGTATTTGCCGCTGTAACTTATATTGTCTTAGTTTTTTACAATAACAACCTAGACTGGTATTAACTTGCTATTATCTTGTCAGAGAACTTGATTAGGCTTTATTCACACCAAATTTTTATCACAGTTCTTGGGTTACCTTATCAATGGTTCCAAAACAGTGTACATGTATGATACAAACTGTCAGGCTCCGGACATACTGACAGGCCTTGGGAAAGCCGAAGGGGTCGGATGGGTAAAGGCCAAGTCCTACAGGCTAGAAGTAGTGGCATGGCTTCAACGTGCTCGTGCGTTGCGCCCTACTTCCTATGCATGCCACCGATTTGGGACAGAGGGATACCCGGGAGAGTGCCGAGAGTGTCGGCCCAGGTAAAGGACTTGGGACAGGAGAAGGGAGGACAAGAAGGCGTAAACCTAGTTGATTTCCAGAACGAAGAACCATCTACATACATTGGCTACTTATATAGGCTAATAAGTGAGATGTGAAACAGAGTGGCACAAGGAATGGAGAACAATAAGGTATGAAGAATCATGTGGAGGTATTGTCCACAATGATCAAGAATAGAACAAGGAATGTGGATGATAATAGAACAATAAAGTATGGCCGAGTGTCAAGCACCGGACATACTGACAGGCTGTTACATACCATTGCAATGGTTGGTGAATACATGTAACAAATTGCTGTTTAAATAGTGCCCACAGACTAATGCCAGATAACCTGGCATAGTGGCCTTTTGGCCCAGTTGAAAGAACACATCACTGTGGGAATTTGTTGCCTTTTACAGTATGCCAGGTTGACCAAAGTCAGCGGTTCAAATCCCTGTGTGCGCAATAATTTAGAGGGTTGTTGCAATCACTTGGACCCCAGGAACCCTGGCTTACATGATGGTCCATGACATCATGGGGGTCTGCTATGTCAAATAGTAATTAGAGTGCTTGGGGGGAGCCACAGACAGGCCTGGGAAACCTGTTAAGATATCATCACTGTGGCACCTCGAGGGCTCGGTACCTAAGGGGGAGGTACTGTTACATACCATTGCAATGGTTGGTGAATACATGTAACAAATTGCTGTTTAAATAGTGCCCACAGACTAATGCCAGATAACCTGGCATAGTGGCCTTTTGGCCCAGTTGAAAGAACACATCACTGTGGGAATTTGTTGCCTTTTACACAGGCCTCGGGAAGGCCGAAGGGGTCGGACGGGTAAAGGTCAAGTCCTGCAGGCTAGAAGTAGTGGCATGGCTTCAACGTGCTCGTGCGTTGTGCCCTACTTCCCATGCATGCCACCGATTTGGGACAGAGGGATACCTGGGAGAGTGCCAAGAGTGTCGGCCCAGGTAAAGGACTTGGGACAGGAGAGGGGAGGACAAAAAGGCGTAAACCTAGTTGATTTCCAGAACAAAGAACCATCTACATACATTGGCTACTTATAT
>QLPI01003130.1:0-21164 GCA_003314275.1 Chroogomphus rutilus | reverse complement strand
TCGCGTCGTGCATGGACAAGCGCCCGTAAGTAGCGTATATAGTAGAATACGAATAACTCCCTCAATAATGAGGGTAAAAATACAAAGAAAATTGAGAAAAATAAAGAGTTCAAAGGCGCACAGAATGATACCGAAATCAACATAATACTACAATATATTGAGATTGTTCTCTCAGGGGTGAGATGCAAGTTTGCACCCAACAACTAGGACCAAGCCCTCGAGGTCCTAGGCCTATTCATGTAGTGAATTGAGTGGAGAAGGATGTGGGAATATCTTTTAGGTACATTGGAACATAATGGGCATTTTCCAAGTGCCCGTCCATTGTCCATATAAAACGGGGGTTTTCCTTCCTCGTTGCTTCCTTTCCTGCCTTCTCCCATGTTGGAACTGGAACAGGACGTTGAGGCAGAGCTCTCGGAGCAGATACCGGCCTTCAGGGCTGAGTATGTGGAAAAGCTTCGCTTGTTGGAAGATGAGGGGGTGAAGAAGTGGGAGGCTGTTTGGAAGGTTGAGGAAGAACAGAAAGCTGAAGCCCAGAGGTTGGCAGAGGCCCAGCAGTTGCAGAAGGAGGATGAGGAGAAAAGGGAAGCGGAGAAATGGGTGGAGGAACAAAAAAGAAAGGAGGCCAAGGAGCATACGGTCGAGCAGGACACCATGGCACTGGAGCGTGATCTCCTGGTCAACCAGGAGGCTGAAAACCTGGGAGAAGGGGTGAATAGAATTGTTTTTTTTTGTTTCAGGGTCATGAAAGTCGTGTTTGATCCCAGTTGGTGTTGGAAGAGATCGGGTGTCGGACTGAGTTCATTTGACTATTCCTTAAGTTGATGTGGGTAGGTTTTGTCAGTTGCTTTCCCCTCTCTGGGTAGACATCCCATCATCTAACTAGGGAAGTCATGGTGGTTGTGGTGGTCATGGTGGTTGTGGTGGTTATGGTGGTTGTGGTGGTCATGGTGGTTGTGGTGGTCATGGTGGTTGTGGTGGTCATGGTGGTCATGGTAGTGTCGGTGGTCATGGTGGTATCGGTAGTCATGGTGGTGTCGGTGGTCATGGTGGTGTCGGTGGTATCGGTGGTCATGGTGGGTTAAAGGTTTTATGGTGGTCACGGTGGTAGGTTACAGAATCGTCACCTGGACAGTGGTGAAGCCACCAGGAATTCAGAGAATGTCCTGCAACTTCAAGTCTTGGTTTCTGAACCGTGTCAATGGTTCAGCAGTAGATATTAAAACATGTATCAACAGGTTCTAGTCTAAGAGAGGATCTACACATGGTACCATTTTGTCTAAGGGACGTTATGGGTTCCACGTTGGTCAGGGTTTTCCTGAGCAGAAAGCAGAATTTTTTCAGAGGGTCAGATTGAGTGCTGAGTGGAAACTAGGGAATGGCATAGGTCACCCACAGGTCAAATGTGGGTGACCCACACCCGACCCATGGGAAACCCAAACCCGTCAACCCATGGGTTTTTTCCCATGGGTCGACAGGTGTCAGATGTGCACTGCACCTGCATGCATGCGGTGCGTGCGTGTCATATGTGTGCATGTATGGCATGCATGGCACATATGGCACATGTGTGTCATCTGTGCATGCATGCGGCATGTGCATGTCATCGGTGTGTGCATGCTGGACATGCGTGTCATACACACCTGCAGTATGGCACATATGATGTGTGCATGTAAGGCATATATGGTGCGTGCAGCACATGCACATCCCACGTGTTCATGTCGTTCATGTGCACGTGTGGTGTGTGCATGTTGTACATGCACGTGTGATACCGTGGGTTGGGCCGGGTCACGGGTGCTCTTGGCTTGACCCACACCTGCACCCAAGGACACCCGACCCGGTGACCCATGCAGGTTGGCCCAACCCATGCCATTCCCTAGTGGAAACTGCAGGCTCAGTGGTACCAAGAATCAGTTGGGATGTAAATCTAAACAAGGTAGTACTCAATACCCTGTCGATCTATGGATCGTAGTGGGTGAGTATATGGTGTCTGGGCAACTAGAATCTGATGGATTTTTGGAGGGTTGGGGGTGTTTCTGGGGAAATGGGTCGAATTTTCGACGATTGTTCACAGGTGTTCGAATTTCTGAGAGAGTGGACATGTTGTTTGTTTTTCTCCATTAGCACCATTGGTGTTCAACGTAAACAACTGGTGCTGGAGCTGGGGCCTGTGCTTCTATTCCTTGGATTCTGAAGCATCCATTGCTTTGGATTCCTCCTTGATTTCTTCTATTACAGAGGCTGCACACCCTTTGGTGACTGTGGTGGCATTCCTTGGCTGTGTGGCCCGATCTACTACAGAAGAGGCAGAGGTTTTGTTCGAAGCGGCATTGCTGTTCTTGCAGTGTAAGTTTTCCATCTTTACCGAGCTTGGACGAAATATCCATGGTAGTCTTGCTACCACTGGACAGGGTCGCAGGTTGGCCTGAGTGGGCCATCTTATTGCCTGTGTTAGGGGCCAAATACGGGTTCATGGGGGCCTTTCCTCTGTCGTAGGGGCAGTTGAAGTTCTGGGTTGAGGCAGATTCCCTAGCAACTTCTGATCGACATTCCCAGTAATAGGCATCGATGGATTGGGACAGGAGGGGAGGCTGGAGTAGGGAGTAGGATTTTCCTACTCTGGAGATCTTGTCCTTGATCCTTCTGGGAAGTCCATTGTAGAACTGTCAATGGAGAGTGGCATCGTCCCAGTGGATGCAGGTGGCTAGTCAATTGAATTCGATTACATATTTTGTAATGCGCTGGTTGTTGTGCATGGGGAGGTTCTTGAGGTCTGCTTTAGCCTCTCCCTCTGGGTCATGGGGGCCAAAGTTGGTTTTGAGTTCTGAAATGAACTCATCATAGTCATAGAGCAAGTCTGGCTCATCAGGGGTGGTGAAGGCTGGTTCAAACCAGTCTAGGGCGGTACCAGTCAGGTACGATAGCAGATACATAGGTTACCTTGGCACTGTCAGAGTTGAAAGCATCAGGGCAATCATGGAAGTTCAGACCACACTGTACTAGGAAGGCTTGTAGTTTTCTCGAATCGGATCCATCAAAGGTATCCAAGTCCCGTACCTTGGCAGTGTGGGGAGCTGATCTTCTGGGGCTGGTTAAGTTGCTTGCCAGCATGATGATGGCCTGGGTGAGGTCGGGCACATTATTTGGTCCTAAGGTAGGGGCCCCTCCTGGTTGTGTGGGAGGTGGCAGTGCTGTGGTGGGTGGTACAACATAGGGTGGGGTGACAGGGGGTGGTGCAATGGGTGCAATGGGTGGTGGTCCAACAAGCGGTGGTGCAATGGGTGGTGGTGCCACAGGTGGTGGTGCAATGAACGGAGGTGGTGCAAAGGGGGGGGGTATATAGGAGGGAGATGCGAAGGGGGGTGGTGCCACCGATGGTAGTCCCAAAGTTGACAGCACTATTGAGGATGGTCCTGAACTAGATCACATCTCTGAGGGTGACGATTGGTGAGTCGCCAGGGGGTGGTTCATGAGGAACAGGTTGGTCATATTCAAGCATGGGTGTAGGTCCATGCTCGAGAATCTGGAGTCAGATGAGGGTTCTGGGGGGTATGTGAGGGTCTGAGGCATCTGGAAACTGGGCCTGGGGAAGGTAGTTCTCAGGGGACAGATGCATGACAGGCAGACACTTGAGCGATTGCCTGTAGGGCTTGTGTATGCATGATGGGTCTCGAGCTCATGACGATCAGGAGTGTGAGTACAAATATACTGTTAAGTCTGCATGTCAGGGGCTTAACTAAATACTTCCAGAAGGGTTTCCAGAGGTTCTGAGGGGTTTCTGTGAGGGGGGGTTGAGGTTCCAAGGACAAAGAGAGTCGATATCACAGGTTCACAGATGGGTGGATGGAAGATGGAAGGACAGAAGACGGAAAACGGAAGATGGAAGACGGAAGATGGAAAGACAGGAAGTGCCGGAGACTTAGGGTTGGTCAGGGTATTAGGTTAATATGACTAGTCATTCGAGTGTTCAAGGTCAGAGGGACTTGGCTTCAACTTATGTACTGTGCCCTCCTAGATTGTCTGTCCCTAATTTTGGAGAGTCAGAAGTTTACCAGAACTGAATTGGAAACTAAGATGCAGATCAAGTCAATATTTGTACTGGCAAATAGTCCAGTCGACTGGGGGTTTATATACATGTAACTAATCCTTGTACTATCTATTGCTGAGTAAAGACAAGGGGGAGAAGGGAACACAAGGGGCTAATAGAAAATGAAGAACAAGGGAGTGAGGTATGCGATAATCCTGTGCATTGTTTATCAAGGAAGTGGAACCTAGGTCATGGAATTGTGGGCGGTTTGGGATTGCGGGACTTTGGATTGATACAATGGAATCATGGAATATGATTGTTCCAGACTTTATGGTCAGAAAAGGGTGCAGGTGGTTGTGGGGGCAAGTATGGGTTTATTGGAAGCATAGGTCATAACAGTGACCCACAATGGGCTGACCCTGCATATGCTCTACAAATTCCGCTAATTATGGATCATGTTGTTATCAAATGATTTACTTGTATAAAACGATAGTAGCTATAGTGAATAAAAGCAGTCTCATATCAAATTTCCCCCTACACTTATATTTGATATCTACTTGATGCATGTACATGACATCAAGCTGCATTGGGTTGAATCCTTACTTGTCATCATTCAAGGCCCCAGACCCAGCGGGAATCACTAAATATGTGTTGTCCATCACACTCACATCATTCTTAGATCATTTTACTATTGCAGATTACTCACTGTGACCAACATGACTCTCCTTCACATCGCCCACTAGCTCTCAGACTAGCACTTACACAGGATCGAGCTGCCACATGTCAACAGTGTAATAGCATATATTCACGTATAATATTAGCCATGTATCCCATAGTTACAAACTCTTATACCACAGTAGCTCATACAATCACTAGTACATATTCCCCACCACAGTATTTTAGACTATGCAGCCATCCTTACCTCACCCACTCTGCCAGCCTCTAGTGATTGGCACAGGTAACCCCTGGGTATATTGTGTCTATCTGTACCATACCTTCCTGACATGTGGATTTAACAGTATATTCAAACTCACACTCCTGATCATCATGAGATGCAGCACAGGTGTACAAGCCTTACAGACAATCACCCAGGCCTCCATTTGCCACACATCCATACCCCAGGATCCACCCATCACTGGACCTAGCATCTATATCCCTCAGAACCCCATACCCCCTCCAGAGCCACAATCCAAATCCAGAGTATCAAGAATGAACCTACATATGTGCTTGACCCTATCTAACCCATTCCTCATTCCTTAGAACAACCCCCTGGTGTAAGGGCAACCCCAGTGGCATCTGAGAGCTGTCATACAGGGCCTAGCAATGGGGGATTTCCTAAGTTCATGTTAAGTCCACGTGTCAGGTGCTTAACTAAATACTTCCAGAAGGGTTTTCAGAGGTTCCGAGAGGTTTCCATGAAGGAGGGTCAAGGTTCCAAAGATGAAGAGGGTCGAGGTCACAGGTTCACGGGTGGGTGGATGGAAGATGGAAGATAGAAAGACAGGAAGTGCCAGAGACTTAGGATTAGTCGTGGTATTGGGTTAATACGACTAGTCATTTAAGTGTTCAAGGTCAGAGGGACTTGGCTTCAGCTTATGTGTTGCGCCCTCCTCAATCATCTGTCTCTAATTTCGGAGAGTTGGAAAGTTTACTAGAACTGAATCAAAAACTAAGATGCAGATTAAGTCAATATTTGTACTGGCAAATAGTCCAGTTGACTGGGGGTTTATATACATGTAACTAATCCTTGTACTATATATTGCTGAGCATAAAACAAGGGGAAGAAGGAATACAAGGGGTTAAGGTATGCCATGATCCCATGGGGCACTTATCTTGGAGGCAGAACCTTGGTTGTGGAATTGCGAGGGGTTTGGGTTTGCTAAACATCAGGTTTGGAACAGAAAATAGGGGGGGGCAAAGCAGGGATGGTTGGAAACCCCCTGGGGACAGTGGTAATTGTTGGTCTGAGGCGCAGTTCATAACAGTTCAGTTACTCATCTACGTATACAAAGGGAGGGGACTTCACCTAGAAATGGGGGATTTCCTAAGAGGGAAACTTAAGGCTCCTTGCTAGTGAGTCCTGTGCTCTATATACCCTGTGCCCATGCACTGCTTCCCCATCATATATTACCCTTCCTCTGGGTCTAGTAGTATGATCTCCTGAATGCCTGTAGGCCCTATCCCAGGAGTCTGGTTTGAGATATTAGGTTATCAGCTTGGCATGTGATGGGAAAGTTGGTCAGTCATTGACCTTTAACAAAAGGCTTCTTGAGTCCTCTCAGCCCTTGGTTCATCTGCTACCTCAGCCAACATTCTCAGGTCCCCTCACCTCACTCTCCCACAAGTATATCTCTTATTGTCTGTGGGTCCCTAAGACGGTGAGGTCATCACACTATTGGACCAAGACCTTGGCTGGGTATGTCAGCCTCTTGACTGAGTGGTTGGTGCTCAGCTTAGGGAAAAAAACATGTTGTCCTCTGATATCACCCCCCTCTTCTAGAGTGCTGTGCCTTCAAAGCATGGGACATCAGAGAGTCAAAGGCTATCACCTGAATATGTTGGGGTGCTCCCAGGTATGACTGATAAAACTCTCAGACCTTGGCCGGTACTGCCATGTCTTCCTCTGCCACCCACATGTTCTCCTCATAACCATACCCTTCCTATTCCACCAGGAAGTACAACCATCCCCATGTTAGACCACTGTCTAGAACCTTTTCCACCTCATAATGCTCCTCTCCTTCTACTATGTTATGACCCATGCTCCCAATAAACCCATACACCCGCACCCTTTCTGGGACCTCTCTGACCGTAAAATCTAGAACAATAATTTTCCATGATTCCGTTATATCAACCCAAAGTCCTGCAATCCCAAACTGCCCGCAATTCCATGACCTAGGTTCCACTCCCTTGATAAACAATGTGCAGGATCATCATGTACCTCAGTCCCTTTTTCTTCCTTTCTATTAGCCCCTTGTATTCCCTTCTCCCCCTTGTCTTTACTTGGCAATAGATAGTATAATGATTAGTTACATGTATATAAACCCCCAGTGGACTGGACTATTTTCCAGTACAAATATCGACTTAATCTGCATCTTAGTTTCTTATTGTCAAGCTTCGGGAACTGACGAGCTTCGGGACTGCCGAGATGTCGGATAGGAGCGGCCAAGTCCTACAGGCCAGGAGTAGTGGCATTGGCTTCAACGTACTTGTGCATTGCACCCTACTCTTCCATGCGTGCCACTGATTTGCAACAGACAGGGTACTTGGGAGGATGCTGATGATGCCAGCCCGAGTAGAGGACTTAACAGGGGAGAAGAAGGTAGAAGGGCCTAAGCCTAGTCGATACCCAGAATGAGGAAATATGTACATGCATGCCCCACTTATATAGGTTTAAGGAGCAACATGTGGAATAAGGAATGTGAGACAACAAGGTATGCAGAGCATGTGGTTATTGTCCACAACGAGTAAAATTAGAATGAAGGAATGGAAACGGGGATAGAACAATAAAGGATAGAACAATAGAAATGTGGCCAAGGATAGGACAATAGGAAGTGACTGACTATAAAACAATAGAGCCATGGCCGAGGATAATACAAGGACAGGAAGTCCTGAGGTGAGGCGGGTCGAAGGATGAGGAGTAGGCATGGTAGGATTAATGGGTGGTGAGTGGCATAGAGTATGTGAGGGGTGAGGATAAGGAGTGTGGGTGGTGGATGTGCCGAGCCAAGACTGGTGTACCAAGTGATATGTATGCGGCATGGACACTTGGACATGGACATAGGATCTTAATTACTGTGATGGGGGATAATGGTTGGTAGGTAGACTAGCTATTATGGTACAAAGTCTCGTAGCTATGGGATGTATAACTAGTATTTTATGTACCTATATGCTCATACGCTGGCGACGCGTAATGGGTTGATCAGGTGTAAGCGCTGGTCCGAGGAGCTGGCGGCGATGTGACCGTAGGTCATGTAGGTTGATTGTGGATGATCCACAACAGTAAAGTAGGTTAATAGAGGCGTGAGCGTGATGTATAGCACCTATATAATTATCCCCGCTGGGTCCGCAGCCTTGAATGACGATGAGTAGTGATTTGACCCGATGCGATTTGACGTCACGTGAGTGCGTCGAGTAGATTTCAAATATAAGTGTAGGGGGTTTTCGGTATGAGAGACTGGTAATATTCGTTGTAGTTACTTTCTCTTTATACAAGTGAATCCTGTAACTAAAATATGATCTGTAATTAACGGATTTTGTGGAGCATATGCAGGGTCGGCCCACTGTGAGCTGCCCTGATGGAATCTTCATAGAAATATGACACCTGTCAGTGGTGCCATTTGAATAGAATAACTTCTCCCTTTGTTCCCTTCTTGTCTGCAATATTTATTGCCTCTGAGCCGTGTCTCATGTCTCATTCTCCTGTTTCTCAGTCATCTGTCCTCGGTGACTGCATATATGCATCCTGGTTCCCTCAGTTCTCGTTCCTTTACATGTGAGTCTCTTCTCCTATGTTCCTTCTATCTCCTCCTGTCTGTTTTCCCTTTGTCTCCTTCTGTATTCCATATATTTCGGCTCCTCTGGCCCCTATGTCTCCTGGTCATCCGGGCGCTTAGCATCTAAGTCGCCGCCGGTTTGAGTCTCTCGCACGGTAACTACTAGTAAGTCCGTGTTCTGTACTACTTTCCACTGCATGCTCACTAATACCTTTCTTGTACACTACTTTACACTATTCTTTCCATGTTATACAATCAGATTTGTGTCAAATGTATTTTTGTCCTTTTCTCATCCCTCACTCCCTTCTCCCCATTCCTTCCACTGTTCGTCACAACATAGGATGGCTTCTCGGTCGGCACTGCTGAATAAATGGGTCTCGGTATGTGTACTTGACACTGATTCAGTTCCGGTAAACTTCCCGACTCTCCAAAATTAGGGACAGACAATTGAGGAGGGCACAACACATAAGTTGAAGCCAAGTCCCTCTGACCTCGAACACTCGAACGACTAGTCATATTAACCCAATACCGCTGCCAACCCTAAGTCTCCGGTACTTCCCATCTTTCCATCTTCCATCTTCCGTCTTTCTGTCTTCCATCCACCTGTCTGTGAACTCATGACCTTGACCCTCTTTGTCCTCGGAACCAGTTACACTAATCATGTCTCACTGGCATTCAGGGATTGGGAGGGGCTCCAGCTCTCCCAAGGGGGCATCTTTGGGCTTTGGTCTAGAGGCAAAGGTTGCAGGTCTTCACAGATTGCCCTACATATTACAACATCTGTGGTCACCAGCAATTCAGAGACACCAACTCTAACATTTTCCACCATCTGGCATGTCCCATAATCTAGGTGTCCTGATGTTAGGACACTATACATCTCCAGAGCTGTAGGTCATTTGGGACATAAATTTTGCCTCAAAAGTAGAGTAACCCTTCTCTCTCGGTCTACTTAGCTGACCATACTGACCTAGCATATCCCCTTCTCAGCTCAGCAACTGCTTTAGAGGATTTCAACTGCTGGATTTGCTCCATCTGAAGATTCTCCTAGATGAATATGTCTAACTTGGCTTGTTCCAATAGAGACATTGGGTGTACCTTGCAGTTCACCAGACTCAAGCCAGGTTCCAGTTCTATCACATGATGCCAGAGCTTCCAAGCCAGGAGCTCGTCACAAGACTCCTTTGTGAACATGCTTTCAAATTCTCAGAGGTAGTTGGGGATCTGAATGTTAACTTACAAATTTCAGTAGTGGGCCTTGGCCAATCATTGAGACATCATCTGGGAGGCCTGAATCTGCTCTGAGTCCAGCGGTAGCATCATGCACAACAGCTTATCTTCCTCTTCCAACTCATCCCAAATCTCTCCTTCCTTGGTCAGGCCACCATCCTCTTTCTCATCCTCCTCACACCTTTCATCAAGTAACTTCATGAATGGGCCTGCCAAGCAGGCCCAAATGTATTGCCAGTCTCTCCCTGCCTCTTTTTGTTCCTCTTGGATCTCTGCTTGGCATGTGTAGCATTTGGCAGGGCACCTACTTATCTTGACCTTCTGGGTCTGCCAGTCAATTTTGGGATTGTGTTCTTCCAGCAAGATGAAACCAAGTATGATATCCTGTCTGCCCAGGTTAGTAACCATGTCCTTTCCATGTGTCCATCTACTTGAAGGATCATGTCTATGATCTTGCAGATAGACCCAGCCTCGTTAGAGGATCTATCCATATTGTATACCAGGATTGGCCTTTGGAGCTTACGGGTGGCAAGTTGGTGGTGTTCTACATATGCTTGGTTCATGAACTGTCCTATGGCTCTACAGTCTATAAGGGCTGGCCCTGATTTGACTTTGGCCAGATTTGACTTTGGCCATGTCAGTGGTCAGAATCTCTACTTTGATAGCCAGAGATTTGGGAGTTGGTATGGTGGCTATCATGTATCTCTTGGGAAGCCTCTTCTCCCATGATTTGGGCCAGGTTTAAGCATTTTGGGGAAGGGGGTCCTTTCTGAGTGTGTCTTTCTTTGCTTATTTGGTCTGGGGGGTCAGAATGGGGTTATTTCATTCTTAGGTTCCAGTATGGAAAACTAATTATGTACAGGCAGTGGGGGCATATGATTCACCCACTGTGGGTTCTAAAACCCTCTGTTCCTTCACTCTCTGCCTCCACATCCCCTTCATCCTTGGCTTCTACCTGTATCTTGGCAGATGGCATCTCAGACATATCTGCCAAATGCAAGCAGCTCAGGCAGTAGCTCTAGCTTTTCCTCTATGCTCATGGTCCTAATGTCAAGGGCCCGTAGGCATTCCCAAGTATAGTATCCTGTTTCTTTGTACTGGTGATAGGTCCAAGGCAAGCTGTCCCCGAATCAAGCTTGGTCTACCTCTATAGGGGTGGGCCCTTCCTTTGGAGTCAAGGTAGTTGTTGGTGTAGGCCGAGGCATACTAAAGTTACAGTTCACTACTCCTGCTTGCCTGGGGAAAATGGGGGTCACTTTGGGAGGTATCACAGAGGGTCAAGGGATTGTTTGAACATGGGTTTGGTTGGTTTCCATAGAGGTTTTGTTGGCCTCTCTGTTGCAAGCCACTTTTTGAGCTACTTCATATCATCCCTTGGGATTATCAGAATCAGGTATCTCATCTCCTAGCAATGCCACTCTGGACTGGATTCCAGGTTCCAAGCCCTTCCTGAATTTGATCATGATCATCTTGCCATCATGATACTCTGCTAAGGCTACCAGTTCCTTGAAACGGTCAATGTATTCCTCAACCAAGTCCCTGCCTTGATACCAGCTAGTGCCTTAGAGTTGTATTAAAGCTAAAAGCTGCTTGTTCCTTAGGCAGAGGTGTTCTACTATGTTTGTCTCAAATCCCTTCCAGTTGGGGTATAGGAGGAATATGGCCTACTTGCTCCACAAAACCCTGTTAGCATACCAAGCTGCTCATCCCGACTTGAAGCACGATAGTGCCCAATAGATGCAGGCTTGGTTGTTGGCAAATTGGTTGCTATATACTACAAAGTAGATGTCACAGGAGTTGAGGAAAGCTCTGCCTTTTTCTTGGTCCCCATCAAAGTCAGATGGGGTGGCCAGTTGGGCTTGGGAGTCAGTTTATGGTATAGGGCATGAGGAGTCTGTGCACATGCTCGGTATCAGATCATCTTCAGGGTCAAGGTAGTCTAAATCTCTACATGTAGGGTCATTGTTAAGTTTTGATATAATTTCCCAAAGGGCTTTGCTAATGGCTGCATTGGCTACTTGGTTCTCTACCAACTCCTGTTCTAGCTTCAGAAACTGCTCTTTGGCATCTAATTCTGTGTGTATTATTGGGTATGGAGAGTTGCTCACTGGCTCTCTTGCAGCTATGGAAGAGGGGAAATCAGGTGTCTGGTATGTAAGCAAGGCACTGCTCTCTAGGGAATAGCATGGGTTAGCCTAACCTGCATAGGTCACCGGGTCAGATGCCCTTGGGTTTGGATGTGGGTCAAGCCAAGAGCACCCATGACCCAGCCCAACCTGCCACCTCAACTATGTACATGTATAACACACATGCACCCTACACACCCACATATGACACAACTGTGCCAACACGAATGTGCTGTATGTGCATGCATGCAGTGTATTTGTGTCATGCAGTACATACAGCATGTTTGCATCAGTGTGTGTGGGTGTAGCATACACCTAACACCTATCCACCCATGGGAAAAAACCCATGGGTGGATGAGTTCAGGTTCCCCATGGGTTGCGTGTGGGTCACCCACATTTGACCCATGGGTGACCTGTGCCATTCCCTAGTGCTCTCCAAATTGCAATTGCCAAGACTGAAACTGCCTATAGTCACACTGTGATATGATGCCCAGTCCTTGTTTTGGTAGAGGTTTTCCTAGTATAAGGGCAATCCCAGTGATGCCTGAGAGCTGTCACACAGGGCCTAGCAATGGGGGATTTCCTAAGTTCAGTTACTCATCTATATACACAAAGGGAGGGGACTTCACCTAGCAATGGGGGATTTCCTAAGAGGAAAACCTAAGGCCCATTGCTAGTGAATCCCATGCTCTATATACCCTATGCCCATATACTGCTTCCCTATCATATATTACCCTTCCTCTGGGTCCAGCAGTATGATCTCCTGAATACCTGTAAGACTGATCCTAGGAGTCTGGATCAAGATATTGGGTTTTCGGCTAGGTATGTGATGGGAAAGTCAGTCGGTCATTGACCTTTAAGAAAAGGCTTCTCAAGTCCTCTCAACCCTCAGCTCATCTGCTACCTCAGCCAATGTTCTCAGGTCCCCTCATCTTGCTCTCCCATGGGTATATCTTTCATTGTCTGTGGGTCCCTAAGACAGTGAGGTTGTCATGCTGCTAGGCCAAGACCTTGGCTGGCTGTGTCAGCCTATTGACTGAGTGGTTGGTTCTCAGCTTAGGGAAAAAGAAAGGTCATCCCCTGACACCTGGTTCCTTCCCTGGCACTACCTTCTCCAGCATCACCATCTCTAGCACCACCAAGAATGTGTCAAGTACATGTACCGAGTATCTGGTAACTCAGCAATACTGACCAACCGATCCTTACCAATTAAACCCACACACCAGTAACAACTCATCCTTCACTAGTATGTGGCCTCAGCTCAGTACATTTGATACATCATCTGGTTCACCCCTCTCATCCCACACCCTCTATCCTTCACTATTCTCTCATTCCCCACTCATTTCCCTTACCCTTTTTCCCTCGGGACATTTACTATTCATTTATTATTCAGTCACAGCCCTATTGTTTTATCTTCAGCCATTTTCTATTGTTCTATTCTCACCCACTCTCTCATTATTTTATTCTCAGCCATATTTTGTTATTCTATTCTCGCTTACATTTCTTATTCTATTCTTGATCACTGTGGACAATACCTCCACATGATTCTTCATACCTTATTGTTCTCCATTCCTTATGCCACCCTGTTCCACATCTTGCTTCTTAACCTATATAAGTAGCTGTCAAGCCCAGGATACCAAGCTCCGGTTCACTTGGTAGTACGGACCGATCGATAGGGAATAGCACAGGTTTGGCCAACCCACACGGGTCACCGGGTCGGGTGCCCTTGGGTGCGCGTACGACACGCACGTGCATACGACACACATGCGCCGCACACGCATACGACACGCACGCGCCGCACACGCATACGACACACACGTGCCGCCCCGTATGACATGCACGCGCCGACACCAATGAGCCATACGTGCACGCGTACAACGCGTTCGTGTCGGCGCATGCGCGTACAGCGCGTTCACGCGTGCGCATACAACGCGTCCATGTCGGCACGTTCGAGTTGGCGCGTATGCGTACAGCGCGTTCGAGTCGGCGCGTACGCGTACAGAGCGTTCGAGTCGGCGCATACGCGTACAGTGCGTTTGTGTCGGCGCGTTTGTGTCGGCTCATTCATGTCGGCGCGTTCATGTCGGCGCCCCCGTGTACTGCGCGTTTGTGTTGGCGCGTGCACGTACAGCACGTTCGTGTCGGCGCGAATGCGACGTACAACATGAACGCACCGCAGGCGTGCGGGTGCGCGGCGCACCCGACACCCGTCGACCTGTGGGAAAAAACCCATGGGTTGACGGGTTCGGGTTTCCCATGGGTCGGGTGCGGGTCACCCACATTTGACCCGTAGGTGACCCGTGCCATTCCCTACCGATCGACCCTTTAATCCCACACCAGTGACAAGTCATTCCTCACTAGTACATGGTCTCGGCTCGGTACATTCGGCTCATCACTTGATTCACTTTCCTCATCTCATCCCCTCTATTCATTGTTATTCTTTCATTCCCCTTCCTTCCCTGTAACTGATCCCCTTTGAGACATTTAATACTCACCTATTATTCGGTCATGGCCCTATTGTTTTATATTCGGCCATTTTCCATTGTTCTATTCTCACTCACTCTTTTATTCTCGGTCATACTTCATTGTTCTATTCTTGCCCACATTCCTTGTTCTATTCTTGATCATTGTGAACAATACCTCCACATGATTCTTCATACCTTATTGTTCTCTATTCCTTGTGCCACCCTGTTCCACATCTCGCTTCTTAACCTATATAAGTAGCAAATGTATGTGGATGGTTCTTCATTCTAGAAATCAACTAGATTTACGCCTTCTTGTCCTCCCTTCTTGTTGTGACGAACAGCGGAAGGAATGAAGAGAAGGGAGTGAGGGATGAGAAAAGGACAAAAATATATCTGACACAGATCTGATTGTATAACATGGAAAGAATAATGTAAAGTAGTGTACAGAAAAGGTATTAGTGAGCATGCAGTGGAAAGTAGTACAGAACACGGACTTACTAGTAGTTACCGTGCGAGAGACATAAACCGGCGGCGACTTAGACGCTAAGCGCCCGGATGATCAGGAGATGTAGGGGCCGGAAGAGCCAAATGTATGGAACATGGAAGGAGACAAAGGGAAAGCAGATAGGAGGAGATAGAAGGAACATAGGGGAAGAGACTCACATGTAAAGGAACGAGAACTGAGGGAACTGGGGTGCATATATGCAGTCACCAAGGACAGATGACTGAGAAACAGGAGAATGAGACACGAGACACGACTCAGAGAGGTGACAAGTGTTGCAGACAAGAAGGGAACAAAGGGAGAAGTAGTCCTATTCAAATGGCACCACTGACAGGTGTCATATTTCTATGAAGATTCTATCGGGGCAGCCCACAGTGGGCCAACCCTGCATATGCTCCACAGAATCCATTAATTACGGATCATATTTTAGTTACAGGATTCACTTGTATAAAGAGAAAGTAACTACAATGAATATGACTAGTCTCTCATACCGAAAACCCCCTACACTTATATTTGATATCTACTCGACGCACTCACGTGACGTCAAGCCGCATTGGGTCAAATCATCACTCGTCGTCATTCAAAGCTGCGGACCCAGTGGGGATAACTATATAGGTGCTATATATCACGCTCACGCCTCTATTAACCCGTTTTACTATTGTGGATCATCCACAATCAACCTACACGACTTTCAGTCAGATCGCCGCCAGCTCCTCGGACCAGCGCTTACATACGATCGACCTGCCGTGCGTCGTCTGCGTAAGAGCATATAATTACATATAAAATTAGCTACACATCCTATAGCTACAATTCCTTGTACCATAGTAGCTAGCCCATTTACCAACCATTATCCCCCATCACAGTAATTAAGACTTCTCCTGTCTAAAGTCCTTTACTCAGCACTCTCCCAGGTATCTCTTCTGTCCCAAATCAGTGGCATGTATGGAAAGTAGGGTGCAATGCACGAGCACATTGAAGCCAAGCCACTATGACTGGCCTGCAGAACTTGGCTGCTTCCCACCAGCATTGTGAAGCCAGCACTATTACTATAATGCTTGGCCCATGCATCATCGGCAGTACCAGTGCCTGACAGTAGCAGACATATGTAGATAGTTCTTCACTCTGAATATCGGCTTGTTTACCTCCTCTTGTCTTCCCTTCTGCTGTCTAAAGTCCCTTACTCAGGCCGACACCCTTGGCATGCTCCTGGGTCTTCTCCTGTCTAAATTAGTAGCATATACAGGACAGAAGGGCACAATGCACGAGTATATTGAAGCCAAAGCTACCCTGATCGGTCTGCAGAACTTGGCCAATCTCCATCTGCACTATCAGCATTACTGAGACTTAACAGAATGGCCCTATCTGACGACTCAAACAATATGCCCAACCTTGCTGAGGCCATTGCCATGCTAGTAGCAACTTGGCCATTTGTAGGAAGGAATTGTGCTCTCTTACTAACTGAGTCTCTCATATTTATCACTGTATCATAGCTATGGGCTTTGGGAAGTTCTATTATAAGTCTATGCTAATTGTATCCTGCCAATGTTCAGACATAAGAAATGGTTCTAGTTCTCCCATTGGTGTCTGTTTTTGTCAGGGAATGATCTGTTTCCCATACTAAGCCAAAACTGATAAGAATACCTCAGACACCCTCCTCACTAATACTAAGTCTGAACTGAGACCTCAGCACTTTCAGTGTTAAAGGGACCTTTGGGGAACAGAGGATAGGTCCTGGGGAGGATGGAAGGGAAGGTGGAGTAAAGGAGCAAAGGAGTGAAGATTGAAGAGACTGAGGAGCCAAAAGCAGGGATAGATGTAAGGCATACTCTCTTAACACTTGGCAAGCCAACTATAGTCCCACATGGTACCAGACTGAGATACTAAAACCATGGAACATTAACCAGGAGTTTGGACAGCTGGGAGTCAGATTTGCGTACCTTAAGACCCAGCTGGGGGGTAAGGTATGTTAAAGAAGCAGGGTGTGAGCAAAGGATATATATAGTATAGGACTCATCGACAAGAGACCCTAGGTTTTCCTCCTAGGTTTTCCCCCTTGGCAGATCTGTGTGACTATCCACAGACACCACAGGGGTTGCCCTTACAGTCTGTAGGCTTCAGTCCATATACAGAGGTCATAGGTTTTTACATATTATCTTACATATTAAGACATTTGTAGTTACAGTAGTTTTGGAATATGAGTTTGAGGGTCTTCTATCTCCTAGCATATCCTACTACCCAAGTGTGATGCTGGGACATAATATATCTTTGAAGTTCAGGGTTGTTTAGGATATAAATTCTTCCCTGGAAGTACAAGAAAATATCTTGCTCAGCTTACTCAGTTAAACACACCAACTTAGCATGTCTTTTTCTGAGTTCAGTAATTGCCTTGACTACTGAGTCTTCAGTCCCCAAAGTTCCAAGATGTCCTCTGATATCTTAAAGGATGTGTTGCTCTGCTCTCACTGCTATGACCCCCTTTAATGCTTGAATGGCAAACAGCTTGGGTTGGAGGAGAGTCATTTCCTTATTATATCCTACACCTATACTATTATTTGCCCTCCTCAAGAGTAATCTACCCTCCCTATGTTTTGGCCTGGTTAATGGTAAAGTGTGAAATCAAATTGAGAGAGGTTGTAGGAGAATGGGGAATTCTCTAGTAGATATGAAGGGCCATTAGACCAGGATCAGTACAAAGGATTCCAAACCTCTCTCACTCAGAAAATAACTCAACAAACCAGTCTTGAATTGACTACCAAAAAATATAATAATTTTGGCTGGCCATTTAAGAGTGAATTACTCAAAGTAATTAACTCTTAAACTATCAAGCTCTTCAAGCCCAAGGAAATACTTCAAAAACACTTATATTTTTCGCTTATTTCTATTCGGACCCACAAGGACCCACAACCAGGTGCCAAGCACTTATACATGGAAAATGGTGCCAAACTGCTGGCTCAAGCTCTCAAGACTCAATTGTACAACAAATTCCTGGGCTTAGGTAATAGCTATTACACTTTAGGTCAGCCCAGAAGCTCAGCTTACTTACTATTAATATTTCATGACTTGACCAGTCACAAGACTACTAGCCGTGGGAATATGACTCATTGGTGACTACAGGGTGACTCGTAACTGCCACAGGCTTCCAGGACCTTCCATTCCTTTCCACACCCTTCCACTAATTTCAGGAAGGTCTTGCCTTATCAGGGAGTTACATAATCAGCTTAGAATTAGTATATATAGAGACTAGTTCTGTAGCGTAAAAGTAACTTAACAATCTATCTTACTATCACCCATAGTCTATCGGATTATCTTGTGCATCAAGCACCCTTAGGTACGTTGATCCAAAGGTCAGTGCCACCCACTCCAGTATGTTGGTTCAAAGGCCAGTGCCACCTTCTCATAGGTACGTTGATCCGAAGGTCAGTGCCTCCCTCTCTTGAGTACATTGATCTGAAGGTCAGTGCTTGATAAAGGGTTCTCGGTTAAAACATAAAAGGTATGCAAAAACATAGTAAAAGAACTAAATCAGATTTATAGAACATCTGTGGAAATAATCCTAGGCAAGGGTAGAATAATAGTTCACATACACAAATTATTATTCCTACACATAATTGAAAAGGCACCTGCCAAGGCCCCCTCTAAACAATTCTTTTTGGACATCAACCCAGACAGGCTTCCGCTTGCCCACATCTTGTCGGAGAACTTGATTAGGCTTTCTTTACACCAAAGTTTGTCATGGTTCTCAGGTTACCTCATTTATGGTTCCAAAACAGAGGTACAAGAACCACCAAGATTGCCTTGGTTGAGTTTCTCTGAGGTTCAAAAATACTCCAGGTTCTTGTGATCTATCTAATTCTCCAACTTGAGTTAGGTTCCCCTCCAAGAAGTGTTACTGTTCTTCTAGTGCCCAAATGATGGATAGCATTTCTTTGTCATGTGTTTCATAGTTTCACTTTACCAGACTGAGGCTCTTGGAGAAGAAGGCTACTGGGTGCCACATCCCATCTTTGGGAGATTGTTACAAGATAGTAGCTCTCATGGCAAAGTCTGAGGGTGTTGGCTTCAACTGGAGTAAGTCCTCAGGGAAAATATAAAGAGAAATGATAATAGAAAAGAGGAAAGGACCTCTGGGGGAACACACCCTCATTCATGTGCCTTGGAGGAGGGGATAATCGACAGGCTGACGTACCACAGACCGCCCAGCACGAGCGTTCCTCCATCCAGGACTGAGGTGCCCATACCATTTCGAAGTCTTGAGAGATTTTTGGCATAATTCGACTCTTCCTCTGGAAATTATATCACAAACAACGAACATGGGCTGAAATTGTCAGGGTCTGAACCAGGCATTGATGAGCGTGTATCTTATAGAATTATTCGTAATTCCATTCCAGAACTCACCGCATTCAGCCAAGTCAGAAAACGCCTTTATGATCATGGTATATAGCCTCGGAGTTGAAAAACGCACCAAATATCCAGGGAACTTTAATTTGGCGAGCACCAGAACCAAAAGAGACATTGTCCATACAAATGAGACCAGCTGTATGGATTCGTATGACATAAAACAGCAGTGGTGAGAGTAATGACTCCCTTAAAAACACTTGATTCTTCGAGGTATGATATCTTTGAAATGACTGGAGGGAAGTGTCGTCCATGTAGAATCATATGCCTCCCCACTTTTCGTCATTGGAGCGCTCCTTACTCAACTTTAAACACGTGAATGACATCAACAGCACCAATAATGTATGTCGGACAAATGCACGACCCTATTAATAAATAGGCGTTGTTACTATAGTGTACGACTCACAGGCTTGCATCTAACTTACCGGTGTCGACAGCAAGACGGAAATTCTCTTCGGTGTTTTAGAATCGCCATAAAGAAGATTAAAAACCATGCTCGTTAATAACAAAGAAAGGCAACTGAAAGGATATGTTACCGCTGGGATGACGTAACAGCCCATCTGTCACAGACAAGATTTAGATTTAGCTTGTGAATGCTACATAATGGGTATTGCACTACGTACTTTTAGAACTACCGTTGAAATTAATTGCAAGTTGGTAGTATGGGATGCCGAAGGAACGCCTTTTCTCGACCAACATAGCTGGAGTTTCTTCGAATCCGTGTAATATTGAAGCTTTCGGGGCAGCATTCTGTGAACAGGACTTTGAATAATTGATGCTCGCAGTAGGGAATTATTTCCGTATCTAGATTGGTGCATTTGCATGAAGACGGTTTTCGACGCAGTGCAAGTGGAAGTATATCTGTGAGAAGCTTGATATACCCCCAATTGTACTGCGTCGAGAACCGTGTTGATGCAAATGCTCAGTGCTCCACACTCTCAAGATATAAAGTCTTCTGGAGTAATCTATAGGTACGAAGAGTAAGAGAGTATGAAGGTGGGCGTGAATCAGCGGGCTTCAAAATCCAATTAGTACCACCACGTCACATGTGACATGCTTTTTAGTCTTTCAATTCACAATTCACATCACATTCGGCTCTCGGTGACAAACCCCGTGGACAATGTGTCTTCACTAGGGAAAATTAGGATTGAAAGTATCACACATGACCCTTCAAGAAATATATAAACTCCGAGTCAGTCGGGTTGTGCCCTTCCCGCAGTCCCAGCTTTTTTTTTTTTGCTTCTATTCCGCAGAAATAAATCATGTATGCTCCTGCTCGTCCCAACACTGCCCCGGTCAAGGTTTTCTGTTTTGGATTAGGATGAACTGGGGTAGATGTCTTGGATTTCTTTCATTAACAAGTTCCGTCCCAACTCGTTCTAGTACATATCGCAGACGCGTCGAACCTTCGCGACGCCTAGGATTTGGATCATGCTACCATCTATTAGACCACTATCGTTCAACGTGGCGACAAAGAAATTTTCCACCTGATCCAAAATCGGAGGGGGTGGACTAGAACCCTCCCGTGATCGATGCACATTAGCATTAGGGGGTGGGAGCTGACTTCCAGAAACCTCCAGGAAACGGGATACCTAGGGATTCTGGCATTCTATTCAAGGGACAGTCCTCTGTTTTCGCATATCATCCCGACGCAGTGTACGGTGCTGAACTACACTCAGCCTATCCCGATGCAAAGAGTTTATTCCGTTTTATGCTGCTGCTAATCTCGAGTCTGTTGCGGAATGTTTAATATTTGTCGCAGACCACTCGCGAGCCAGATGTGAGAAAAGCATGAAATTTACCATACTCTGGGTGTGCCGCCGGGCATTAGGACGCATGAGAGAGAAAGAGGAAAAAACGAACTTCAAGGTACCACAGCAAAGTGGAGTAAATTTTACTTCCAGGGAGTGCGATTATTGTTTCCCGTAGGAT